>CAJDSM010065655.1:866-16928 GCA_903981925.1 Ostrea lurida | reverse complement strand
TATCGCAATTTTGTTTAAAGTTTGTTTTTCCTGAAATGTGTTGTAAAACTTATGGTAACAAGAAAATTAGCAAAAACACCCTGACTGTTTACTTTTCTGGACTGAATGCTCAGAAGACATAATACCCCCTTTTTTCCTGTTAATTTTCACCTGGGCATCAGTGTTTTGAGATTCAATCACAGTAGAGAAATATTTCATAATCTGTTCTCATTTTCCTTATTTTACGTTACAAGCATATTTAGTGTTCTCTCTTAATTCACAAGTGAAAATGGTAGGTGAGATGCTGAAAAATTGAAATTCGCAAGATTATTGCAATACATTTTTTTGGCATTGTTTTTATTATTTATGTTTAGACCACCTTTTTTTCTTCTTTAGTATAGATTTACTTGTTGCTTTGAAAAAGTATACAAATATAGACTTACTGCCTTTTCTTTTTGTTTGTTACAGTTCTGTACATGCTATACCCCTATCGGTCAATTCTTAAAATTCATGAAATTAGGATGTGCTTGGTTTTAATATGGCAATGTAACTTGTTTTGTCTAAATAAAGCGCAAATATAATATGTTACATGGTTGTAGCTGATTAATCATGTTATATTACATGTCAGTAAATTCCATATGGGGGGCGGAGCGACGCTCGGCCCTTGATGGGAAATTTCTGCATGTATAACCATATTAGGGTACTCACCCTGTCCCGGAATATTTTTGCCGACTGCCTTTTTCTAATAGCATGTTAATGTTACTTGCATGTTGTATGATCGTTCTACATGCATGCATTTGGCTGAGCAGTTATGCGTCCAGAAGTGGAGTTAGGATTTCGTGTTCGTAGCTAATTGATCGAGTTATGACTTGCGTTGGCGTTATTCGACGCGGCGTTTTTATTTGTGTCGGCCTTTGAACATTTGAGACGGATACTCTCTCTGTAATCGTGTAAAAAGGGGTAAACTGGCTCCTACTGTTGGAGGGGGGGGGGGTGAATCTCTACTAGCGTGTATGGACATTCCCTGGTCTTCACGTGGCTCGATGTAACCATGGTAATGGCTACATAGCAGGGGTAGATATTATAGTCTAATATTAGATTGCGCCCTTAAAAACTATCGTCCTCTGCATCTGACGGAGTGTAACATCGATTTCGGTGAGTCTTTCCTTTGTTCAATACTTCCCGTTGTTGGCTAAAACTTTAGCCCTGTTAGTATCTGTTCGCAGTGCCGTATCATGATTCTCACTGTTTACCGTGTTTGATAAACTCTGAATTGGTATCTCGCCAGATGAATATTTCAAACAAGTAACCCAGGTTTACGTCACGTGATGACGATAGTTCGAGTAGTCGGGAACCATACGAGCGTAAAGATTCGCAATTTGCCTGGCCATTAAACCTTTACAGATTGTTATGTTCAGAAGGGGGGGGGGGCTTACTCCGCGGTTGAATGATCGTCTGAGGTCCTGTTAGGAGACGTCCGGTTTTACGCACCCCGACCCGTCTGTCGTCCACCAGGTTACAGAGCGGCAGATCAAAGCTACACTGCACGGGTTTAAAATTTCCTACAGTGAGAAAACATGGCGAGATACATATTCACTTTTACATGGGAAATTATTACTAGTGGGTGTACACTGAAAAGAAAAACGCCTCAGAATGTAGACAGGTAGTGACAGACAGAATGTGTTTGATTATGTACAAATTATTTTGATAGCCAGTGATACCTTTTACTTCATCCAAAGATCTGTGTTCTGAAAATAGAAACAACAAATAGTCAAAGAGCAAGATTGATGCTTTATACAATTATGAACATATGCCAATTATAGTACAATTAAACGTATACGAGTCGTATAAGTTTTATTTATCAAACAATACAGCGCAAATGTTTTTTTTAAACCTAACATGGTTTTGTGAATTCCAACTAATTTAAAAACACATTTTAGAAAGGTGCAATTTAATTAAAATCAGTTCCTTAGACCCGCTCACTTAGATCGCTACACTAGGAGTAATCTCACTGAGATTACACTAGGAGCTGATTTTAATCAGATTGAGAAAGGCGCAAACAAATATGATGGATTTTTAAAGTGAATCATGATTGATATTTTCTTCTTAATTATCAAGTTGCTCCCCCCTTTGCATATTTCTCTAGATACATTTCTGGTATTGGGTATGATTATCATTTCCGCTTAAGTGACTTCCACGTGTCTTGACCAGTCTTTTAAATTCCTCCGTGACTTTTACCCTAAATGTTCAAGATTGAGTTGCATTCGGAATTGCTCTCCAGCCGCGTTATTGAGGAAAACAGATTGTGTTTGAGAAACTCATCGGAAGATATTAGATATAATATTTTGTATATCATTTTCCAGAAAACGATTTCAATGTGCTATTTATTTAGCAGCAAGTCATGTCTAAAATAGCACACAATAAGTATTTTCTAAATTTCCGTATTCTTGGCCCCGTCCTGATGCTACAAACCTCCCAAAACAAAGGGGGGGGGGGGGAGAAAGCAGTCTGCTAAAAGGTTTTAAGATCATGGCCTAATTGATAGTTAGATTTACTTACTTATAGATATGGTTAAAGAAACGGCCGCCCATCACATTTGTTACCATTGAACCCCCCCCCCCCCGGTCCTACGCCCAAAACCGTAAATCGCCCGCATTCAATAGATCAATACTGAAAAACAATCAGAATTACCGAATTGTCAGATATTTTTCATTACACAGAAGATCAGGGAAAATGTATTGGTCTGGTTTCCAAAAGAAAGAAACTTGTAACAAAAAGCACGACTGAATGGACTAGTTTTTACCACACTTTATAGAGATATCGAAGGTTTGCGAGCAATTCGCAGAGCTCTTGTCTCCCAAATGAAACACCCGTAATAGGAATTGAATTTGGATTAATGGGCCTGGACGGGTCCACCTATCCATTCTCAGAGGCGTGCGCAAAGTGGGGGAAATGTAGAGAAAGTCGATACGGTAATCACTGTATAAAGGAACATCGTCAAATCTCCAGTATCCCATTTTTCTGCTGCATTGTGAGATAGAGCTATTTGACACGTTTTCTCTAACTGGAAAACCCAATACTTGCATAAATGTGATTATTTAACTTTTGTATTATAGCTCTCTGCTCTCTCTCTCTCTCTCTCTCTCTCTCTCTCTCTTCTCTCTCTTCTCTCTCTCTCTCTCTCTCCAAAATATTTTGAATAAGGTGTTTACTAGAGTGATTTGCATTAATCAATATTCATGCCACCTAGTAAAATCAAAGTTTACGGCATAAATTCATATAATTCCCGAATTGACCCCCCCCCCCCCCCCCCCCCCCCCCCCCACACCACCAAAAAACCCCACCCCAAAACCCCCCAAACAAAGCAAAAAACAACCCCCACCCCCCAAAACAAACAAACCAAAAAAGGAGAATTAGTAACCACCCTATGTATTTTGTTGGAGAAGTTGAGAGTACTGAACATTCTTACATTGATATAATATCTTAGAGAAGGAGCAATACAATCTGACACTTCCACATCAACTCAATGTAGAATTTATTTGTTATATATTGGTAAGGATAATTTATCTGAGAACGAAAACACAATATTTTTTATTTAGTCCAGAAAGTCTGGCGAAGTAAAAGGTCTGAGCCTGCCTTGTCAATGCTCATTTACTTTTTACATTGTAACTGATTTATTGTATACACGCCGGGGTTAATAAGAACAAACTTATATTTGTTTATTTACTTCACATTGTCTATTGTTCAAATCTATGTTGATCTGTATCTACTATGTAATTACATGTGATAAGCAGGGTTCTACAATATATATTAATAAATATATTTATATTTATTTGGAAACTGCATTTATAATGTATTGATTATACATTTACCTCAATATTAAGTATGTGAACTATTTGTTTTTAGCCACGTCATTCCAGCTTTACCTTTTTTTTCCCCATTTTATTTTTGTATTAATTGGTATATGACTTATCGTACACTTAATGTTCATCTACCTCTATCTTGTAGTACACAGAGACGATTATATTAAGCCTTTGGGCTTGTTTCGTTTTTAAATATGAAATGGAAATGTATTTCTGAAATATAAATATTGTTTAAACTAAACCAAAACACCCCCCTTCCCCAAATAGACAAACACATGAACAAAAAAAAAAAAAAAAAAAAAAAAAAAAAAAACATAAACCAATTAAATGTCTCTGGTACCAATATTTTTATAGTGAATAGAAACGTAATCGTCCCTGTCTGGTCGAGTATGCTCATCCTGTAGGCCCAGAACTCGAACTAGGTAATATTTCAGCGTGGCGATATTTATACAGCTTTCGTGCAATTTAAAAGTACGCTTAGGTGTAGATTCGTCAGGCATCCCAAGGTCTTGTGGGTATTCACATCTATAATTGTTAGAAATAGTAATTAAAATATGAGAGTATTGATCAGTGTTTTTATTACATCTAGTGGATAAAAGTATGTATTATTTTTTTTTTTATCAAGCTAAATAAAATAAAAGTGTATAAATCAAATTATCAGGTTTTTTCTTTTGTAAAGAATGAAAACGACAATACAGCTCATTTTGCGCAAAAATCATGAAATAACAATTTTCCAAGACCTCTTTAAAATTTTGTCGCATAGTTGAATAGATGAACTTTGCGAAATAACACATATTAAAAAAATGAAATCGCTAGGGCGCCTATATAAAAAAAAATATGAGAAATTAAAGTTCTCTATTTTTGTAGAAAATCCCATTAGGTCCCATAGTAAAGGTATATATGGTACTTTTGAGATGACCCCTACACAATATACTGCACGGACAAAGACAAATTTTATTTTCCTAACACAATGTCCAAAGTACAACCTGTAAATGATATTAATTTAATGAAAATAGCTAGGGCAGAAAATAATTGTACTCGGCTCCCTTAATTAAGTCTTTTTGGTCTTTACACGCATGCGCACAGGCGGTAAACAGTGCAGCATATCGTCCAGTGAGGAAGTGCAACGCATAGATCTGCATGTATTGGACAACCTACAGGCTATGCTCTCTCCATTTCTCTAAAGAGAAAATGTATAGATATACCAGAATTTTGATAGATTATGAGAGAAAGGGGTTAAGATAGAACGAGATGCAATATACTGACTAAGTTTACATAGAGATTACGATATTTTTAAAGTCATATGTTGACTTCCAAGTAAGATACAGCACTTATAATTCTTTGTTATGTAAACAAGACCCGAGCCATGATTTTGCTTACATATATTGAATATGCTACTAAACTTTTCATTTAAAGCAGATTTTTTCAAATTAGAAGTTCATTCTAAACGCAATTAAACAGTGTCTAGTGTTTCTCACATCCCATATTGTTTTAAACATGATATTTTCTACGAAGCAATCTTTTTGTAAACATAAACAAGGCTCGAGTCTTGTTTACATTGCGAAGATTTGTGACCGCTGTATCTTACTTATAACTCAAGAACTGACTTTCAAATTTTTGCTGACCACTAGAAATAACTTGATTAAGCATTTCAAACATCAAAATTGGCAATCTAAAATTTGAACAGTTTTAGT
The DNA here is from genome assembly GCA_903981925.1 of Ostrea lurida. Lineage (NCBI taxonomy): Eukaryota > Metazoa > Mollusca > Bivalvia > Ostreida > Ostreidae > Ostrea > Ostrea lurida. Next base: position 11,392 of record CAJDSM010065655.1, on the reverse strand, counting down.
TCAAAACGTGTCCATGCCCCTTTAAAAGCGCATTTGAGAAAAAAAAAAAATTGTGCATTCAAATTGTTCAAAATTGTCATTATCAATATGATGTTTATCATTTTATCGATATTTATTTTGAACAGCACTTGATTAAAATGTGGAAAATGAGCTATATATAGTCTCTTTAATTAAGTAAAATACAGAATTTGCTATAGACATACATTCAGAGTACGCTATATTTGCGAAGTACATGTACAATACAAGAAAATTATCAGTCGAGTTATGAAATATGTATTGAATATTTTATACATGTACATGTATAATGATCATACTTTGCCGCTGTTCCAGTGGATGTGATATATATACGAGGGTTCTGTCCATTGACTGCTGTCCTCTTAAATTTGTCAAATGAAATGCATTCTACGTCCTTTTCAATCTCCGCCATCGCCTTCATGAATGTAGACATAATACACTTTTCTGCGGGATCAACCGAAAAATAAAACACTCTATACATTAATGATAGAAGTACTTGTAACATGCCGAGGCTTCGCTGTTCTATGCTGTTTATAAGATCAATATCTAAATTCAAATAGATATGAAATGGTGCAAAGCCAAAACATAAAATAAAATTCGTTGTGAATTTAAGTTTTATTTCGCATAGACGGTAATTGAAATTACATTTTCAAAACTCATTGCAAAAAAACGTTTTGAATTTAAGTTAGACTTATTTACATACTTCTATACAAACGGATTTCAGCATATCTTGAGCTGGCGAAAATCATACTAAGTAATATTACTTATTAGGTATGCCCGGGAAGAAGAAATATGTACATACCAGAAACATCGAGACGACTCTGATACTCATATTCAATTCTTCCCAGGTTCCAGGAAGGCTGCGATATTGATCCAGTATTTGTCACCCATAGCGAAATCGTAGCCGTGATTAAAATCAAAATATTTACATTGCAATAATTACAACGGAAACTGATAGACACACACAATTTGAACATCGATGAAATGCTTATCGCAATCCATAGATAGCATGTGTATATACAGAGTATATAGCTACTGTCGTGGTGGGTGGGTCGGTGGGTGGGGGGGGGGGGCGGGGGGGGGGGGGGGGGTGGGTGGTGGGGGGGCAGCACTACCCAAAATGTGCATGACGAGGTGTGTTATCACGAACAAATGCACTACAAAAATGCCTATATTTTTAACATTTCTAACATTTACATTCTACTTTTATTTTCGTTAGAATTCCCTGCCATTAAAACAGAAATACTGCATGTACATATAGGCATTTTTGCTATACTGTAAGCACTAATTCACTCTTTAAACATCGGTGCTTACAGGAAGTAAAGGCAAAGATAACGCTCAGTGATCAATCTTGTAAGTCCCCAAAAGAATGCAAAAAACAAGCATTGGGCAAACACGGACCCCTGGACACACCAAAGGTGGGATCAGGTGCCTAGGAGGAGTAAGCATCCCCTGTTGACCTGTCACACCCGCCGTGAGCCCATTGTCTTGATCAGGTAAACGGAGTAATCCATAGTCAAATCAGTGTTAAAAACGGCTTAACAATTACAATGAAAGACATCAGGCCCGGACATCAGGCGACGTTTCATCCAATGACAGGCCATACTGACAGAATAATTAAGATACAGCATATTCTCTTTAGAGAGGCGGGTGTAGGCTATGCTTGTCCGCTTCTCTAAAGAGAATGTGGTAAAGCGATGCTTGACCGTCTTTCTATTCAGTTTTCAAGATATGGACTTTTTATATTACACTGCATGTTTTGTTTGTGGTTTTTGATTTAAGTTGTTTCCCAGCCACCCACACTGTATGGATGCAGCGATGTTTAAAAGAATTTGAAATGAATATCGTGATTTCAATCTAACCATTGCATTCAAGGAAAGACCAGTATGCGATATATGCTATATTATCTATTTACTAAATAGACCCTGATTACAAATTTTGAAGGGTATGGACCGATAAGATAAAATAAATTAGATATACAGTTTTCTCCAGATATACTGAATTTGAAATTAATGATTTTTAGAAGTTTGTCCCTCTTCAAGAGTGTTTTGTTTTAACATTGCATGCCTTGCTTTCCCATCTCTGTTGTTGCTTATACTTTGTAAGTACATGTTGTTAAAATGCATTGAATAAAATATTGTTTAAACTGACTAACATTCAGATGAATTACTTAACAATTACAATGAAAAAGATCAGGCCCGGGCATCAAGCAACAAGCAACATTTCTCATACTAACTTATTTACATGTACTAACTTGATTATTCATAATTACTTTTTTATATCTCCAATCAATCCGGTAATGTAATTACAAAAAATTAATCGACTAATGTAAATTTTTGTACCTAACTTCACACATGTTAAAACACCCTACCTGACAATAATTGAAAAACAACCAAAGAAAATAAATTCTCTGGAAAATCATCTTCTCAAATCTAGTTAGAGGTCTTCTTCAATGTATTCGTAAAATGAAATCAATGTTTTCCTGATAACCACATAGATCTTTTGTAGTTAACAAAATTGTCTAAGAGAAAAAACAATCTTAAAAGGTTTTCATATTGCGCCTGCACTCGGTACATTTATGTAATGGTCTAATCGATAAGATTTATTTGCAGATCGATACCTGAAGAGAATGGGGAGTCTTCAATATCGTGGCTTTATAAAGGGAGACATCACAAGTAGGGTTATCATGTGAGGGCACCTGCGAACTATCTTTAATATTAACATACCGGTATATATATATATTTGCTAACTAAGGATTCCGATCCACTGCATTGATAAATTGTGTTCTTAGTTACGTGAATTTCAGTAGGTGCGGAGAAAAGCCCACGGTTTTATTAAAAATAAAACTGCGTCAAGCAATCAATCACGCATAGGTTGTCATCTAATTCCGTCTTAAAGGATCTACAGTGTATCTAGAACAACTTTTACCGACACCTTTGATGAAAGTTTCCTTTAACACTTCCGAAACTTGTACCGAAAAAATCATTTCCATCGATAAGGACTTTATCAACTTTCATTTGGTTGACAATTTTACAGATATCTATTTACACAAACGGAAATGCCATTTATTTTGTATTACGAACTGTTTCTATTCTATTAATGTTTGTATTCTCATTGGTTGACATGACATGTCTGAGCGTGATCCGATACAGGCGTAGTGGTAGGCCGGTGTTGTAGAGTGAGCCTTCCCCCATAATGAGACTTTCCCCCGGAAACCTGGCTCTAGAGTGAGCCTTCTCCCAGATGCCTGGCTCTAGAGTGGAAGTCTCACTATGGGGGAGTCTGGCTCTATAACACCGGCAATTGCTGTAATTTGGATACATCTACCAAGCATAGGCCAATTTAGATAGGGCCCGCCCCTTTTATGACCATACTTTTGTCTATTTATAGAAGTACGTATAGCTAAATTAAACCCCTAACAGCAATTCTATTTTGAAGGTCCCCACTTTGCTTATACCCCCAGACCTCTAGCCGATTGGTCCCCTCTTTCAACAGACATCCCCTTTTACAAATCCTGGATCCGTCACTGCTATGGGTGATGATAGAAGAAGAGAATTCGAAATACTGGCCAGTGAAGATGGACCAATAAGGTCAATACTTATGTTGCGTAAGACTAGTTTGATTGGTTAATAAATCGGGTGTAATTTTCTTTACATCCTGGTGAAGTCGGGCTGGGGATGGGAGTACATAACGTGGCGTCACAATACATCGTTTTTATAACGAACAATTTCAATCTTATATATTTAAGTCCTAAACGAAAAAAAAAATTAATTAAAAAGTTGTGCAAATATGGACCTTTAGATATACCAGAGGTGGGATCAGGTGCCTAGGAGGAGTAAGCATCTCCTGTCGATCAGCCACACCTGCCGTGAACCCACTGTCTTGATCAGGTAAACAGAGTAATCCGTAGTCAAATTCAGAGAATAAAGAACGGCTTAACAATGTGTATGAAACACGTCATACAGTATTTGACCCAAATGACAGGTTACATTGGTAAACTAAATCGTTAAAGCATACCATAAAATTTGCAAAATGCTGATTTTAAACGTGATTGTTCAAACTCCAGTAGTATCAACTTGTTTGTCAGCAGCCTGTCTCGAATTAAAAACGGAATATACACAAAACAAGCTCTTGCGTATTGAATCAACATCATATGGCTAGAGAGACAGAGGGAGACTACTAGTATTAGTTACATGGATCAGGATTCAGTGGGTGTTGTTAACGAATTTATTTCCTTTGTGACCAAATAAACTTGCTATCCCGATCAAATGAAGTGTGGTTGACAAAATATAATATTTTATGTTGTTGTGTTTCCAGACATGTGTACCACATATTACTACATACAAGCACTAGGAGATAGGAGATGATGGGAAATATTTTAGGTGTTGTACAAGGTAGTCACAAGTTGGTATAACACCTACATAGAATTCAGGGGCATGTTCCAATCCTGGCCTGGCCCATTCCATTTCCCCTTTCTTGTTGATTTGATGCCATAGAACAGTCCATGGAACTGAAAAGCAAATGTTCCTGGCATTTGATAAAGATTTTGAGTTGATATCTTTAAATATGATTCCATTGTAAAACGAGGAAGGAATGAGGTGGTGAGACGTGTCCAAGCGCCGATGGTCAAATAGCTCAGTTAGTTGGACACCTGACTAAAGATTCAGGGTGCTCGGTCTAGTCTGTTGTACTTTCTTCCTTTCTGATAAGTCATTCAAAAATTACTTTGTTGAATTCCACTCTGATTCTACACACAAGTACTCTGAAGTTGATATTTAAGCAATGTGGAAGTTCCTCATTAACGATATCTTTCTAGTTTTTGGTGATCAGGTTATTCAACAGTCTGTTGGAATTCCCATGGGCACGAACTGTGATCCTTAGTTAGCTGACCTGTTTTTATATTATTATGAGGCAGAAACTATTTAAAATAATCTACAGGATAGGAAAAAAATCTCTAAGGGTGGCCTTAGTTCAACATTTCGATATATGGACGATATTTTATTGATTAATGATAATCATTTTCATTCATTTGACGATTTGATATATCCCATTGAACTAGAAATAAAAGACACCACAGAGTCTTCCACATCTGTTTAGTACTTTGATATTCTATTTTTACAAAACATTGACGCTAACGGCAAACTAAAAATTCAGCTATGACAAACTTTTCATTGCAATTGTTAAGCCTTTCTTTTTGCACTGATTTTAACTACTGATAACTCCTTTTACCCAACCAAGATACAGGGTTATTAGCTGTTGTGATCAGTCGAGAGGGGATGCTTGTTCATCCTATGGATAGTTTGCAGAAAAGTAGAATATATCTCGAAAGATAGAGCCTTTCACCAAAGAAGAAACAACCTATTATAATGTTTACTGGTAAATATGACACCCTGCGTGCATATCACTCATTTGCGTGACTTGCATTGGGCGTTTAAGGGCTCTAAATGACTGATACGGTAACATATTGCTCAAAACAAGGTTAAATTCAACTGAAAAGAACATGTTTTACACAACTACTGACGCTGCACTTAAGTCAGGATGAAGTTGCGCTTGTTTCACTTTGTATTCCTCTTTTTTGTTTCTTTATTTCCTTGGTTGTTTGAAGGAAACAAGAAGGTGACCACAGACTGAATGCTTTGAAGTCTTTGATCTACAGCACTGAAACAATTCGTCCATTTATCGACAACAGGTAGGGTGTTTTATTGTGATTAATCAATCATTATGAATGTGACTTGACTAACACCATTACCTGTAATACCCAAATGTGGGTAGGTTGAGAACTATAAATGTTGATAGGAAACAGTATTATTTAACGATAACTCTGTGTAAAAATTAGGAAACGCAGGGAGAGATTGTTTACCTATGCTTATAAGTGCTTGATCCTTGAGCTCCAGAAATACTTATTGCACATCGAAGATAGATCATGTAACTCCAGGTCTTCTAAAGATCAGAAACGGTTTTCATACGAAAGTATTAGTCCACGTAACCGTTAATCTTGCATTCATTGACGATAATGATATTATGTTAGGTATTTACACCATTGATGCAAGTGAATAATAAGAGTTTGATAAGATTAAAAACTGCTTTCCCATAACTATGGAAGGGTTATACCTTTTTACACCCTGTGTCCATGTACTCGTATTTCTGTAAATATCACCGTAATTGAAATACCGCGGTAGATGTATTTCTTACATGCACGCATCTTCATTCTCCACTTTTCATGTTCCTAATCTGTTGACGAAATTCTTTAAATTTAAATTGCTTATCATTAGAAATCTTTGCATTAAGTAATATTTTCATGATGAAGAGAAAATTAGCTTAATTTAACTATATATTCCAAGCTTTTTCCATCAGTGAACAGCATTCTTTTGATATACACTTAGTTTGATCCTTTGACCTCCAAAACAGCAAAACTGTTTTTGTTCAATGTACTCTCAGCTGTGTCAAACCAATTCATCTTCAAGAGGATATCATACAGTAGCTTATTCTATTAAAAAATTGTACTGAGTTTTATAAATTTCCATACGTCGATTGCGGAGGTATGAATCATTGTGAATTACAAATACTTCAGTCCTTTTGCGCTATATTAACTCCGTGTAACGAATTGTCTTACGTTGTATCGTAATTAGCTACTTTCTATTCAACAACAGAGTTTAGTATAGTATCATATTGTGTTTAAAGTTTTAATAATGCCATTGTAACCATTTGTAAATATTGGTAGATATGTGTGTTAGAAAATTTAGAAGATATAAAAATGTCCCTGCTGATAATGAAAACTGAATAGATAAAGTTGATTAAATAACCATAATATCCCAAGTTCTGAGTGCTTGATATAATAAAATTCCAATAAGTCGACACTGACCTACTGTTATATCCTACAACCCAACTCAACCCCTAAGATTCATCAGATGACTACGATTGATGTCTTAATGCCTCATTGTACTTGAGATAAAACACAAACAGATAAACAAACGGACAAACCTAAAAGACAATATCACAATAAGGCCTGTAGAAAAACTGGCGTAAAAAGTCCATTAAATGCTATAAATACCGGAACGTTATCAGAGTTTTTCAAGCAATAAATGTGAGCGACGCTTGTCTTTCAGGTACTAATCCTAACAACAAACGAGTGAGTTTTTCTGTTTATATTACATCGAACCACCTGAAACTAGGAAAAGGTCAGACGGCGGTATACGATGGGATCCTGACGAACGATGGAAACGGATATGACGTCAGATCAGGAATCTTCACCTGTCCTGTCACTGGCACCTACATGTTTGTTGTCGATTGTCTCTCTCGTGAGGCAACATGGATAAATCTTGTAATGAACAAGACTGTGGTAGCAACTGTTTATGTATCACATGGTTACCAAGGCTCACCTTGGCTGCAGATAAGTAGAACCGTCATTCTAAAGGCAAGAAAAGGTGACCATATCAAAGTGGTTAATTTTTTGAAGAGTGGTGTTATCCACAGTCGCAGTTTCTCTGGTTTCTCTGGAACGTTGCTCTATTAAAGAACTTCAGAAATTGTAAATAAGAAGTCATGAGAATGATGAAATAAAGAATGAACTATATTTATTGTAAGATGTGTTAGTGATTTAATTCATTGCTTAATGTTACTAATGAGGCTGTTTTAAAAGATTCAATATCACGAACCAAAGTTTGTCGTTTAGAACTGAACTGAAAGCATTCAATGATGCGACAATATTTTTATGTACATTGGGTTATCATTTTTTAGAGATAGCCATATATCCAAGGAAAACATATTTGGAAGGCTAAAATACATTCGAGTCACTAAAGATGTTTTGTAGAGTATATTAACTTCGTTAAAATAATTTCTATACTGATCTTGTATACATGCTACGTTTGTTGGCCCAAACAAGGAAAATGTTACTTGCATACATCTACATAATTGCCAAAATACTTACTCTCTCCACTGCTTTCGCACCACTTTTCATCTCTTAAGAACGCCGGATTCCAATTTCGTCGCATTTATTAATCAATCAATTCAATTCAAGCAATGCTTTATTTTCTAGCAATACAAAGTAATATTCAATACTTTACACGACCATTCTGCACGATAAATTAAAGACAAGACTTTTTGACATTACAAACAGCTCCTTCTACACGAAAAATGGAAAAAAGGAAACATTTACATCTAGTGATCAGCCATTCTAAAAATTACTTTGTTAACCTTCACTCTGATTCCAGGCACAAGTACTCTGAAGTTGATATCAAAGCAATGCTGGAGTTCCTCAAAGACAATATCTTTGAAGTTGTTGGCGATCATGAATGTCAATAATATTTTGGAATTCCAATGGGCACGAATTGTACTCCTTTGTTAGCTGACCTGTTTTTATATTCTTATGAGACGGAATTCATTAAACAGCTTCTACCTAAATGGAAGAAATATCTAGCAGTAACTTTTAATTCGATATACATTGACGGCGTTTTATCAATTAATAATGATAATTTTCATTGATACGTCGATTACATATATCCCAATGGACTAAAAAACAAAAGACACTACAGAGTCTTTCATGCCTGTTTCGCACATGGATATTTTATTGAACAAAGACATTAACTGCAAAATAACAACTAAACTTTATAGTAAACGGGACGATTTCAGCTTTTCCATCGGCAACTTCTCATACTTATGTAGAAATATTCCATCATCGTCTGCGTATGGTGTGTATGCCTCTCAACTTATTTGATATGCAAGAGATTGTTCTGCGTATGGTCAATTTTTAATCGAGGCAGGCTACTTACAAACAAGTTGTTGTTGCAGGGGGTTCAACAGTCACATTTAAAGGCAGCATTTCGCAAATTATATGCTCGTTACAACGATTTAGTCTGCCAGTATGGCCTGCCATTGGGTGAAATGTTGTCTGATGTGTTTGATAGAAATTGTTTAGCCGTTTTTAATGCACTGATTTGACTAGGGATTACTCCGTTTTTCCGATCAAGACAATGGGTTCACGGCAGGTGTGACCGGTTAACAGGAAATGCTTACTCCGTGTCCAGGGGTCAGTATTTGCCTAACTCTTGATTTTGTTTTCTATTACTCTCTTGCGAGATTGATCACTGTTCGTTATCTTTGCCTTTGCATATTGAATTTACATAAGGCTAAAATGACTCATGAAAAAAAAAAAACATCCTCCAAATAATACCCATAGGCAATTGCCAATCATTGATCAATGCAAAATTAATGAATAATTATAAATCTAATTGATAGTTTATGCAAACTCGTAATATCTTCATATCTGTTTTGCATGTATATGATATAGACAGGGAGACGCAAATATAAATTTATATAAATAGATGTATGTTTGAACCTCTGTCTACTTTTCATGAATACTTTTATTTTCATTTATTTGTTACCCCCTTACAATATGTCACGTCGGACAATGACTTGTCCTTTCCATGCTTTTGGATTAATCTGATTGGAAAGCAGGCCTTCCCATTTTCATTAGAGTTCGGATCTCGATATCGATCAAAGTTTGCATAATGCAATCCAGCCAGATTAAAACTGCAAAAGTTTGAAAAGGAAAATAAGTTTTACAGATACAGTTTTCAATGCAAGACAATAATGAAGGTTCATATCTATAATGAACATGTCACCTGTATGGAGGAATACAAACTGGCATGCGCACCTCTTAAAGTGATATGTGTAGTCAACTGCTCTCTGTGCCCTGATACAGAACAGGTGACTAAAAATTGCTATAATACTTTATATGATGCATTAGAGTTTCATCATACACTACTATAATAAATCTGCATCCACTATACATGTAAGGATGAATTTGCTTTTTTCAATTACAGGTTGCAGACCTGACTATCTGACATTAATTCTAATAGAGAGAAAATGTACAACGTATGTGTACATGAGCAAGTAGAAATCTGACGTGCGCATTCCTCAGTCAATGGAATATTACAAGCACCGGGAAATCTGTCCAAATTTCCATCCATCATTACATGCACTGCATGACTATTATTACAAACTTTAAGTGATAAAATAAATATATTCAGGTCAATCACAAGTGCAATGTTTTCAGTATCCATGTTAAACAATAATATTGCTTTTAATTTACATACTATTTTAATACATGTATTCCATGTAATATGATACACATGTACCACATTTCATTAGTCCCAGACTACAATGTATGCCCCACATATTCTCACATTTTCACCAGTGTTAGACCAATTTTATCCATGTGAGAGAGTCATGTGAGATTTTTCGATCTCACACTGCTGCGACGTCATTGATTGTGACGTCATATGTTTTCTATGATTTACGTTACACGGTGAAGCAAAATCTTTTATATTGTTTCTTTTTAAAAAAATCAATTTGATATGGCTTCCTAATGAACAGCCTTGACTTTTTCTAGCTAACACTTGCAGTATAAACCATTTTCAGGTATGCTCTTTCTGCCTGTCTAATCAGTTTTTGCTTAAAAGTTCAAATAAAGATTCCGATCATTCTAAATCTCCCCAAAGCTCCTGATTTTA
>CAJDSM010065646.1:0-10477 GCA_903981925.1 Ostrea lurida | reverse complement strand
AATCTATGCGTTTACATTTTGTGTGGTGAGTGGGTGGGGCCGGGTATATCAGCAATAGCTGAGAGGGGAGGATGGAAATGGGCACTGAATTAGTTTAAACTCAGAGATTTTCCCAGATATATCACGTGTCTATGTTTAAAGATTCCTTTGTTTGTTTCAAACACGCTATGCTATTCTTCTACTTCCAATTGAGAACCGAATGTTAAACAACCACGTCCTATGAAATTTAAATTATATCGCAGCCGTTTTCCCTCCAAAAATTCGAAGTTTCTCTGTTTTTTCAAACAAATCTTTATATCTGGCATACTCGTGACATTGTGTTCCATGGCAATTGTTAAGTATCTTAATTCTTTGCGGAATCGTACTAAAAAAACAAAAAAGAAAGGAGATGTAAAGGCAGGGAAAGAGAAATAAGCGAATAAAAGCAAATACCAAAATTACACCACACACGAAGAACAGCTGATCCATGCGAAGTTAGAAACCAGGATAACGAGAGCCGCCTGCAAGTATCCAGGTAATTCGTATCCTATATTGCGATAATTTTCAAATGTACTGCAATTTAGTTGCATGAGTATTTTCAAGTAGAAAATCAACGACCATTTCTCTATTTCATTGACTACATGATTGTTCTTTCTATGCTAGATAAATGAAAATAAGAAACAGACTGGTTGCTAAATCCATGCTCTATTGGAAGGTAGAATAAACTAATGTCTTTAGTGTTTGAACAATTCACAGAAACATTTCATCTATTAACGTACATATTTATGGAGAACAATCTCAAGCTGAGCGTAAAAATACTAGCAACTGAACATGTTTAGAGATGTGTACGTATTAAAACGAGTAGGCGATAACGATTGTTTTAGCGCCCTGCATAAAAGTACCGCGAATAGGTGGGACGGTGGTGTGGGCGGAGGTTCGACTGGTGAGGGTTCCGTTCTTGCCGTCATTCCTGTTTCATTCTCCGTCATTCGTCATCATTTTTTCGTTATATATTCGCAAGAGGTTTGACACATTCAACTCAAATTTGGTATAATGATATATAGCGGAATATGCAGTTTCAAGTTTCCGAAGATGGTCCATGTCCGATGATTTCTTGACAGAGTTAGCCTCTTGAACTTAGAAAAAATCAGAATTTTTCGTTTCCGTTTCATTATCTCTGCAACGAGATTTGCACACATTCAACTCAATTTGGTTATGGATACTACACGGGATATGCAGGTAAGTTCGAAGATGGTAATGTCCGAATGATTTTTGAAGAGTTTAGCCTCTTGATTAGAAAACATCAGAAATTTTTCGTTGTACAGTTCATTAATCTGGCCAACGGTTGCACACTAACTCAAATTTGGTATTGGATATCTGGGAATATGCAGGTCAAGTTCGAAGATGGTCATGCGTGATGATTTTTATGACAGAGTAGCCCTCTTGGAATATAGAAAAAATCAGAAAATTTTTTCGTATTACCGGTTCATTTCTTGCAACGGTTTGCACACATTTATCTCAAAAATTTGGTATTGGATATATCACGAATCATGCAGCGTAAGTTCGAGATGGTCATGGGTCGATGCGATTTTTTGACAGATCGTTAGCCTCTTGGACTTAGAAAAAATCAGAAATTTTTTCCATTTCCGTTCATTATCTCTGGCATACGTTGAACACATTCACTCACAATTTGTATTAATGAGTATATCACGGGCAATTGCCAGGTCAAGTTCGAAGATGTCATGGTCCGATGATTTTTGTATAGAAGTTAGCCTCTTTCCACTAAAAAAAAATCAGAGAAATTTTGCGTTCCGTGGCATTATCTCTGCAACGGTTTGCACACATTCACATCAAATTTTGTAATTAGATACATTGCCACAGTCTCATGCATCACCCTTACGAATTTTCCTTCATTAGACTTCACCTGTAGGCGGGGGCATTCGTTCGCACGGACATGTGCTTAGTTTATTAAATGAACTCGCGAAATAATCGGTAATACGGTATTATGCACAAGCCCTATTGTTATTTATTCCAAATTATGCTGATGAATCTAAACTACAAATCATGAAATTAAGAAAAAGCGTTGTGTCTTACTTTGAAAATATTTGCATATACTATGCAATCACATTTGAATATACGCAATTAGCGATACTGAAAATACGCCGATACACAGCCTCCTTATGACAAGCTCTTCACTGGCATGTGGGGATACGGTGGTATAGTAGTGCTTTCACAAACAATCTTGTTAGTGGCTAGTACTATGGAGATTCTCTGCCTGTGGAGATTCCATCTATGTCTATTTTATCAGTAACGTGTATGTGGAGAATCCTCTGTCCTATTTTTAGTTTCTGTACTGTGTGAGAGTTCCACTCACAGAGGAGCATCAGAGTTCAACTAAAGGAGCGTATCAAATGGCACACGCTACTAAGTATTTATGTAATAGAATCTTTAACTTATTTCTTGAAACTAGCAGTAGTCTACATCACGCTGCTACTCTGGTTTGCTCGCAATCACTGTGTCCTGAAGACGAGTTGTTGAAGCGCTTGTCTATGACAGAAGGTGAAGAAAAGGGGGGTGTCCAGCATTGTGTTAAAACTTCACCAGTTCATGCAATAGGGGACGAGTTAAGGACCCAACTCATTTAGAAAGACCACAAATTCTTGTAAAAAGTTGCTATTGTTGAGCCTACAAAATTGTGTAGCATTATTGGCTCATTCACCTCAATATTAAGAACCCAATGATCTTACAGAAGCCGAGATGAAGAACTTCCGAATTATTGTAACACATAAAAACAAAGAAATTCTAATAAGGGCAGATAAGGTAGCTTATTAAAGAAATAGATTATCGAAATGCTTTCAATCATGGTTGATAAATCTTGAATGTTACTTGCAGATCTGTGGCTTGGTCTTTGTTCACTGTTACATTCACTTTTCTGGCCATTTACTCTGATATCACATTTTCACGTTTGGTGGTGGTAGTCTCTGTACTCTACTTTCTATATGTTAGAATGAGTTGTATAGGAAGCTTTGAGAGTCTAATTTGGACTATATTACCAGTGGTAACATGTTTGAATTGTGGCCCAGTTTCTGTTTTCGTGATCATTCCCCAGAATTCCTTCAAAACACACTGTTGGGTTAAGTAAGATCTTGTAATTAAACTTTGATTGTTATCCATCCATTGGAAAATATACCGATGCACTTACTTTAACTAAGTATTCCTTACTTATAAAGTTTTGAAAATTCTAACTGTTCTATTACGCTGTCAAACAACATAATTAATGCACTTGTAATCACCAAGATTCATAAACGTCATCTTGGTATCAATGTGAGTCTTTTTGTCCCAGTTTAAACTGTAAAGTAGTCCCTAAAAACTGCAATGCCGCCGTTTTCTCCAACATGAATCTGAAATCTTTCTCCGTTAACTAGTTTTATTCAAACCAAATCTTTTATTTTCTTATGACATACCATCATGTGGTTCTACTGCCATTGTAGAATTTAAAGCTATCTTTTGCGTATGGAATCATACTAAAAAAACAAAAAAAATAAATATAATTTAAATTCAGTTTTTGACAAATAGAAATAAGACAGAATATAAAAACTTACATCGAAAGTTTATATTGCATTTGAAGACATTAGACACGTTCCGCACCACTGAGTAATAAATTCCACAGTGCTTACTTGAAAAAGTATTAACATAATTTCAATTATTGAATGATAAAACGTAATACAGGTGTGCAAATCCAATTGAAAAACAATTAATATCGTGAATCCCTACATAATTCTGTCTGTTCTAAAATAAGCAGATACAAACATATACTAGGCTTATTAGATAAATGTCATTTGGTTTAAACTCACTTCATCCTTCAGTGGTGCTGAACATAACCCTATGATTTTTCATGAAAGGATCATTCTATACGAGACGAATAAGAGCAGAACAACATTAACAATACATATAGCCGAGTTTTGTAACTTGATGTTATATGTCAGACGAGGTATACTAACCCACCATAGTATGTTTTTAGAGTTGTAAAAAGGTCCACATAAAGTCCATAGAAACATTTAATTGATGAGCAGCATCTCGTCGTGAGAGAGAAAAAAGTGTAAACGATCCCCAAAAAACTCTATTGATAGACTAATTGATACAGAATGAGCATCTGCGTCCAAGCTGCCCAAAGATACTCTATTCGACAGAAATCACAGTGAATATATATTTACATCCAAAATCATTATAAAGCAATAGAAACAAAAGCTAGGCTTACTACTAATTGCATGAACTTTCTTTCGAAAATGTATTTGCTATCCATTATTCCTTATAGAATGTATTGGCTTTTGTATCCGAACTTCTGAAGGATAAGGAATGTGAATCGCTCGGGCCCGTTACTGCTCAAAATCGTCAATTCTTAGCAGGTAATAGCACTAATAATCCGCTGGCAGTACGAGAGAACCCATAAAATTCACCTGTCCAACATCGTCTATGGGACAGAATTCTCCTTCCCAGCTTTTTGTGTAGTAAAATTTGTACCGCTATAAAAGGATCGCGAAATCAACTTCACCAAACATGTACTTAGTCAAATTGAGTGTTATGAACAGAAATCGTTGCTGAAAGAAACAAACTGTCATAGAACAGAAAAATACTATTCATCTTTGTTTACGAGCGTTTACTGCAGGCATACTTGGTATACTAGGGAATATTTTTTAACACATTTTCACGAGACAGTACATTCACTATCCAAAATGTAACTCTTTTCCTTGGTCTTAATCCCATATGGATTATAAGTTTTCTATTCTCCTCTAATATGAACCGGTAGATTACCCAACTATACCGCCAAATCCAGAAGAGTAACAAGGTCTTGTAGGAATTTTGTATATTAATATTGATGTCTGAACGAGCTAAAACAAAGTATATTGTAAACTCTATTTCTAAGGAGCCAGGCCTCCATTGTTATCTTCGATACGATTATCGACTACTATATAAATTATGCTTATCATCACGATTTGAGCAAGAAGTGCATTTAATTTCGTGAATCTTTTTCTATGTATATAGTTCCAGGATCGAAGCGCTTCCTACATTTAAAGGAACTCCAGACAAGCCCTGGAGAATGGATTGCCTGTGTATTGATTGTAACCGAGTACCGGGAGAGGAGCTGCTTGTGTTGGTTTAGTTGTTTATCTAAAGGATTGGTTCTTACCAATTGTCAACCATACTAGCCCCGCGTGAGTCTTGAGAAGAAGGAGTTTCAAAAACAACGGACTCGGTCAGTATCTGTTGTTTTCAAATTAGGATGCCATTACCCAAGTGAAGACATTTAATCAAGTGAAACCCTCCAGATGCAAAGTCAAAGAATGGCGAATCTCGCATAGCATCGGTAGAGGAAGAGTTTTGCCCGTGGCCATTTTAGTGGTATTCACTTTAGGAACTTCCCTTCGTACATTTGCATAGTAGTAACCAGTTTGTCTCTTCCTATAAATCTAACCCCAGGCGAAGAGGTGTATGCACAGTGTAGATAGCCCTAGTGATTCGTCTGCTTGCTTTGGACTCCCTATCAGAATGAAAACCCAGGGATAACCGGTACGGAATCTCTGTCTGTTAATTGGTCTACTCCAGCGTACGAGGTAACCCGAATGCGAGAGAGTAAATCAGCAATGCTGTGTATGTTTATTGGTCTACAGTAACCTGGAGAGCATAGGATGCTGGTATGATGAAATTGGGTTACTACCAGATGACAGTACAGGAAGAAGTGGAATGCTGTCGTCTGTGATCGAGTCTTACCCAGACTTAGATAACTAACGAGTCAGTAAACGGATAGCCCTGATGGTTGGTAGATGGTCTACAGAAGTACAGGGGTAAATGTAGCTTGCCTGTGTTAATGAAAATTGGTAATCAGATAAGTTGACGAAAGAGTAAAGAAGTATAAAACCCGTCGAACACGTTACGCTTTACTCAGAGTTTGAGGAATCACTAGGTAATGCAATGAAAAGTTTAACAGTGCTATTACCATCCTCTTACATGTAACTGAATGATATTTAATCAATTATCGTTGATCACATAAAGGGACAAGGACGTGCTGATCTCTATGTCAGAGATGATCACTGTTGTTACATATCGGCCATCTAACAGCCGCAATAATTCATATGGGCAAGTACAGTTGGAGAGTTTTGCTTCTCAAATACCGTTTTAATTCCCAAAACACCAAGGTAACACGTGTGGTACATTTAAGACGTCTCTCTTCAGTCGCACCCCCATATACTTTGAATAAAATATATACATAATACCTCAAATTTAACAGATTGAATCCTCAAAGTATACACAAAGGTACGGGATTCGTCTTCTAAAAAAGCCTGTTTGAAAAAAAGGAACATTGCTTGAAAGCTGACCGAAAAACATGTATTGCAAAAGAGATGTCATTGCATACAGAAGCAGGAAGGCGAGTTTGTTTGCGCTACTATACTGACAGCAGACGAACGCCTACCAGCTGCCCTAATTTCAATGCAGATACTAGGGGCTTCCTTGAAATCTGGAAACAAATCAGCTTATTACAGAACTGAAATCTGAAGGGATAGTGAGACATATGAAATGGCGCTGCTTTGCAATCTCAACATGAAAGTGTAGCATTTCATTCAGCTTTCGAATTTATAGAATGGAAGACATTATATATGGTGTCAGGAGACCTTAAGATAAAAGTAGAACACTAGGAATGAAAAACATTTGCGAAGTTGGCTGACGAGTTGTTTTCAACTGACTTGGTTAGAAACAGGGGAGCAATTTCTCTAGGATAGATTATCTGTTTGATCGCTTACAGGAGACGATCAAATAAAAATCCGGAAACTCTTATCGCAGAGACAAACGGCTGCACCCAACCAGTCAGAAAGGATTCAGTTGAATAATCCGAGACGTCCTCTTTCCAACTAAACTTTCGCTACGCTCTTGTCTTTGAATGAAAAACCAAGAAAGAATCCTGGCTGCCGATCTATCATAAAAGATTAATTCTCCACGAGGCGGCCTATTGGAAAAGTCGTTGTTACTGCCCGGGAGTTTAGATAAGAAAGCTGTTGTAAATGCAATGATATTATTTATTATGTGTCTTTCTAAACCTGCTAGAGGCCCACGCAAGATTGAAAGAAACGAAGACACTTTAGAATAGTCTTTCATGTCCCAATACACTTTCTATAAAGTATCCGCTCCTGCACCCTCTATTTCCATTTTCAGCACTCTATACATGATGTACTTATTGCTACTTAATCATTCTTTGTCGAAAGAGTAGATAAGCATTTGTGGATTTGATTGCCAGAGGAACCAAAATACTAAAAAACCAAAAAAAACATTCGCTGTTTCCATGTTTTCTGTGATTGAGAAAAAGCTTGCTACCTTCTCCAGAGAGTTACCGCAGTCAAAAACGACAATTGTATCCATGTGTTCATCAAAATACAGGTGTACACACATCCTTGACTTCATTTATTGGTATATCCATTATATTATTAATAGAAATCTATCCTCTGCGGTTATTCAGTGAGATAACTCTATAACGCCTTACTCGAGGCGTACGTCTGAGGGAGAATATTAATTTCTTTCAGATCAAGTCAATAAGAAGTTGCGTGACTAAGTGTCTGTCTGTATATTGGTAATAACCAAGAAGCGGAACTACTAGACGGTACGAAATGTTATTCGTTTGGGATGAATTCGAAAACCTAAAGGCCCTGGAGGAATAAAGAAGCCTCCAGAACTAGTGATGCCCCATGGCCCATGTAAGCGAGCACTTGACTACCAACCTTGATTATGGAACAGGCAAACTATTTCGCCCTAAGCCCTCTATTACCATGTCCAAACTGCATCCATGGGATGGAATCTGTGCGATGGTGCAGATTGTTGGTGCCGGATAAACTTATGCAATTTAAAAGCCCAAATTCCAAGGCCTTTGGCTGCCTAGATTTGGTTGGCTGCTAACTGCGGACAAAAATGTTGTAATATAAAACAGAAAAAGGATGTGATTGTATACGAGCCAGCTTCTTTGCGACGTTAGGGACCTCTGCATATCTGCAAAAACCTTAAAACCAAAACATCAGAATGTTAGAGTGATAATAGCTAAAAATTCCAGAGGAAGGATTCGAATTTTTTGGAGGAAAACCGGTGCTTTAAGTGATAATTATTTTAAAGATCAAGAATGTCTATTAATCATTGCTAGCTGTATATTGACTTGTATATGTGCCGTATTTTAAAGCTCACACTAATCTCCCCTGCGTTGAAACACTATTACACAAATTTGGAAATAATTTTGGTGGCCCCATTCTCTGTAACATCGCCATTCTTGAACCTACTTAACCAATTTCTTCATGTAAGGCCAGCAGACATAAAATTTCACGGATCTAGTCATACTCCGAAATAGCGCCAATTAAAAAAGAAAACCCTGTATTGCTTGACCATAAATAATATATAATGTCCGTTAGATAGTTTTATGTATTGGTGAATAAATCAAGACCAGCACTCATCAGAGGGCCGTCATGAGCGGGGAGGGGCATCTTTTTCCGTACACACACCTGCAAGTGTGCACACGGGCCTCGGTTTTCCCGGTCTCATCCGAATGACCGCCCCATTAGCGCCTCTTACGAAACACGCACAGGGGATAGCCGGACCTATCTAACCCGGACCCGCCACGGGTTTTGACATAATGAAATTCAACAAAAATACAACATAAAATTAGGTAACATAATGAACAATATAGTAGCGGCCTCATTGTCTTATGAGAATCATGATAAATATAATTGTTATGTTATGCATTAATATTTAGTCACTTTTAGTACAATATGTCTCCTGTACACATTTAACATTTGTACAGCTCCATTTTACTACATCAACCAATAAAATAAATCTTGACTATCGTTTTGTTTTTAAAGTCACCTGAAAAGCTAATTCCTTTTTTATTGAAAATTACACAATTTCCAAATTCAACTCGCGTTTCAAAGATAGCAAAACATTGTGAGTTTTGCTTATTTGTTTAGGAGCGAATCTCTTTATCTTAAAAGACGGGTTGTTTCGAAAATCGAACTACTTTACTTTCTCACTCTTCTCTCTCCTCCCTTCTCTCATCTTTGCTGATATACCGGTATTCAAAAAAAGTATCGCAATATGATGTTTTTAAATAACGAATCGCAATATAACGGAATATCAGTATTATCACACAGCCCTAGTCATAAGGATTATGCATGTGAAATATGAAAGGTTTATCCCTTACCATTCAAAAGTTATGGCCAATGTTAAAAGTTTTTAAACTGTAGGTCAAAGTTCAAGGTCAAACATTTGGTACCAGATAAAAAGGCTTCAGAAATATACATATGAAAGCTCTATCAAAGGATATTCAAAAGTTATGGCCAATGTTAGTTTTCGAAAAGTAGGTCAAACTTCAAGGTCAAGATCAGGAGGTCAAAAATTTTGGTACCAGTAGAAAGGGTTTGTCATAAGAAACACATGTGTAATATGAAAGTCCTATCACTTACCATTCAAAAGTTACAGCCAATGTTAAAGTTTTTAAAAAGTAGGTCAAACTTCAAGGTCAAACTCAGGAGGTAAAAAAAAAAATGGTACAAGTAGACAGGGCTTGTCATGTGTAATATGCAATTCCTCTCACTTACTATTCAAAAGTTATGGCAAATGTTAAAAGTTTTTGAAAAGTAGGTAAAACTTCAAGGTCAGGAGGTGCAAAATTTTGGTACTAGAAGAAAGGGCTTGTCATAAGGAGCACACGTGTGAAATATGAAAGTCTTATCACTTGCCATTCAAAAGTTATGGCTAATGATAAAAGTTTTTCCTGCGGACAGACAAACAAATNATCACTTGCCATTTAAAAGTTATGGCTAATGATAAAGTTTTTCTTGCGGACAGACAGACAAACAAACCAAAAACTTATGCCCTCCGGGGGCATAAAAATAGACAGAGGAATCTCCACAGTACAGAACTAAAAATAGACATATAGATAAAACTCCACAGTGCAAAACGAATAAGATGTGTTGCTAAACACTGATGTTGCTAAACACTGATGCTCTCGGATTTCTTGTGCCAGTGGAAAGGGCATAAATGTCCGTTTGTCACATCACTTTACTTTACCTCCGCCTGTTTGTAGCTCAGTCCTCTTGAGACGTACATTCCTGACATTTTCATCTCCATGGCCAACATCTCGGCCATACCAAGCCCCTTCTTCTGGACGAAATCAATAAACTGCTCAAAGGATCGGAACTGGGCACCGCTACCCCACAAACCCAGCCGCTCCATGAAGGCCTGAAATCAACAACATGCTACAGTTATCCGTTTTCTAGATGGCTGACAATATAGGACTACTATCAATTGAGAATGTTAAGGTCACATGCAAATGTTTGTTTAATATCTGTATATATATTTTTTGAAACTATTCTTAACATAAAATCATAATACACTATTCCTGGACTGGGACTTAGTTGTAACATTTTCCATTAACAATCCAAACTACAGATGTGCATGTTCCATTCTATAA
>CAJDSM010065641.1:24246-36811 GCA_903981925.1 Ostrea lurida | reverse complement strand
ATTCTCAGTTTATGGTCTTGAGGCCTGACTGACACCACTTTTAAAATAAGGGAGGTTTTGGGACAATCCGTAACCGCCTCGTTACAAATAGAGCTAGTCACTTTGGCCTTCCTAAATAAGTGAGATTTTCACTGCATCATAACATTTTTAATTATCACAACTCGACGTTAATAAGATTGCAAGATGATTAAGCAGGAGGACTGGGTTTAGAGCAAAATTCTCGTGGGAGTCACGAAGCAAAACATCTGGACGGCGTGCATGGAATAGATTACAAGCATATAAGTACAATGTACCTACTTTTACTTTAGTCATTTTAAATTAGATATTTAATTCTTGAGAGGAAGATATTTTCTAGTTTGTCATCGTTATAAACATATATGTCATAGACATAAGTAATATTTCCAATATCGTTAAGCTAACATACATCACCATAGAAAGTAAATCAGCATGACTGATTATTCTACAAGCGTGAGATATAAAGTACATAGATAAGTTTAGTTGATTTATATGTCATCTTTCAAGTATAATTTGCAAATCCAAACAGGTTGTTTCTCTTTTAGTAAAACAAATCTAACCTCCTTCGTTTATGTATCCTAGTGAATAATGGCCCGTGCCTTAGCGAAGGGGTACAAAGTCCGATTGAGGAATAGTAATTTTGAATTGTGAGGGATTAATTTCCATGACTGAGGATATGCTTGACATGTTTGGACAGATTGAGATTTTGTTTAGTGGAGTTTTTATTTGTTAATTCATACAAAAACAGTCGTTAAGTCCCATTTTTCCTTGTTGTGGACATGGTACTCTAGGGAAATTTTCTCGAGTTCCCTGCGAAAGATCATATTATGACATTATGTGTACACGCAATGGTTTTATGGACTTGTATGCTTATAACCCTACGTTAATGAGCGAACTCTAAATATTCATGAGAATCACACAGGATTGCTTAATAAGTTACGATCACAAACTAATAGATTACTATACAGTGAAATGGAACGCGACCTCTTTTAGTATTAGTCCTTCGGTTAATGAAAAAGGGTTGTTAATGAGCACCTTTATATCAAGTTGCAGTGATGTTACAGGTTCATGAGTGTGTCATGTGCAAAACGTAAAAACTATCCGTAAAGATTTAATGAACCTGATATCTTAAATAGGATTGTTTAGGCATTCACGCAATAAAATGATATGAGAATGTTGTTTCAAAAACGATGATACTATGTAGAAAACAGGAATTACAGTCAACGGTAGAAAATGGGATTAAATCAACTAAAGTTTAAAGGATTCCATTCAGAAATTCTCACCTCACACTGCATTTAGTCCCCCCTCCTTAATGATGGCATATAACAGTCTGTACTTTAAAATAGTTTCTTGAGGAGCGCTGTAATAGTAAATGTAAAATTAAAGAAGATAATATCAAAAGTCAATTCATTTAGTAAATTAAGACTCTCAGTTCACGTTAAGTACACTCTCGCCTGTACATCGTTCAGAACACTCCCAGGCTGCTTATCCATCCAATGAGCGTTCTCTCTGCCATCTGTTGTGTTTCTCGTAGTGAGCATTAGGGTCGTTCGTCTCGGAGATCAGATCCTCTCCTTACACCATTTTAGCTTTTATTTCGTATTTAACTTCAACAACTCCTGGATCGATCGTACGATAGAGTTTGACTCGCGCAGTGGAATATTCTGATGCCGACATCCAATCATCGTCATTTCCACCAGTGATCATGACGGACAGGCGATATCGTGTGGAGTAGAATTAATTTTACCCATGAAAGCGTGGGCGCACCTCAATGTTTCCATTAACCAAATATGCGATTTTCAGTCAATCTGAGAGTTGACTGTCCGGAGTCTA
This sequence comes from Ostrea lurida, assembly GCA_903981925.1. Taxonomy (NCBI): domain Eukaryota; kingdom Metazoa; phylum Mollusca; class Bivalvia; order Ostreida; family Ostreidae; genus Ostrea; species Ostrea lurida. Next base: position 34,963 of record CAJDSM010065641.1, on the reverse strand, counting down.
ACCTCCGTCCTCCGAGACATACTCTCGTCTGTTTTTTGTTTTGTCTGCCATTATCACGAAGTTGTTTTGAACAATGAGTCATATCTTTTTTGAACTTCCCATAATCGCCATACTTGTCCTTGTTCTTCTCAGGCAACCCGCTAGATCCCACTCCCCACCTGTCGAGATATCCCTCTTTCATGCGTGTTAAGCAATTATTTTAAAAGTAGTAAGACACATAAGTCAGGTGGGGGAAATCCATTGACATGTGAGATCATAGGTCATACTTTATAAAACCAGTTTCGATAAGGTGTTGTTGAAGAAGCTAAGGAATACAAATAGGAATATGAAACCTTGTACTTAATTCTTTTGTCAAAGTTATGGACAAATTGTTAAACGGGTTTCTTTAAAGGGGCTATATAGTTATACAATTTCTGGGGCTGTAAATTAAAAACATGACCAGGGTTTATATAAGAGAGAGTAGCAACCAATAGATTAAAATGTGAGATGCTCTATGTATTCGCATTCACTTTTTGTTATAATTTCTAAATACTGCCATAACTGTACTCCGGGCTATGTTATTTTGAAACGTGCTTATACGGATTGGTCATGCTCGTGTGAGGGGTCCGTGATTGCCCATCTTTCATTTTTGCAATTTATTTGGAACTTACGAATTGTCACAGCTTTCGTATCCTTTCTATATCATGTAGCGTCGATATTATACTTTACATTATTCATTAGTATACTTAAAATTTAAATCACTTGTCATTTTTTAATTTTAGGGAAAAACGGCATCAGATGTCTAGGCCCCCCCGTGGATTAAAACAGGCGTAACGAATACTCCTTTTCTACTTAGAGATTATTCATCGTAGAAATGAATGTGAGACTAACTTAAATTCAACACCATAACTTAAGCATCATTAACGCTTAAACAAATTAACCACCCCCGCCCAAAGGAAGCAAATCTAAAACTAAAGTATCAATTTCCATATATTTGGATCTTTATTCATAACAATCGCTTTTCACTTAACCCGGATTACAAAAACAAAGGAATAGATTAAACCTTTACACAGACACAGTTATAATGCGGACAAAAAACGTTTACTGTAACATTGTACACATCAAAAACCATAAAGGATCACGGTAACATGTTACATTGAAAGAGGCGTGTAAGTTATGAACCTATGAACTGTATATGCTCACTACAGACATGTATTGATTGCTTGCCTTTCAACTAATTCATTTCATTTGATTTTCAAGGATTTCAATGGGGAATGAAATCGGAAGGGTTTATCGATGGGTTTTGAAATTATAGATTCCGAGACCTTCTTAAATGAAAATTAATACTTGGGTTCATTGCTAGAAAGGCAGATATATAGTTGTCTTAGATATGTATCAAGTAAAGAACCTCACCTTTATGTAAACTATTTTCCCATCTACGCGACTACTCACCATTATCCAATGTAGATACTTGACTTTACATTTTTCCCATCATCACAATTTTAAATGAAATTAAAAGATTTCTGGGGCGGGGGGCCGGGATGACGAAGAAAAACATATGACACAACCCCAAACAAATACTCACTAAATGAGGGGTGGGTAAACCTTATAATCAAACTTTTAACCACCCCCTTCTTTTCTCCTAGCAACAAATGGACGAGGTGAGGAAAGGGAAGGTGAAATAATAGTGTTTTAAGGAGTTTCAGCAAGCAAGTTCACTAGACAGATTCCCAAAAACTCTATATTGTAATTAAGATTTAACTTTCATTGGGTCAAGACACTGTCTGGATAGTGTTAGCCGGTTTTCGTATGACTTGGATTGACTAGGATAAACCTGTTTACCTGATGAAAGACAATGAACTCATGGCTGGATGAAAACATCCACTGGGCGCTTGTTATTCAAAGCTTAACTCCTCCTAGGCACCTGATCCAACTATTAGTGGCTCCAGGGTTTCATTTTTTTCAACCTTGTTATATATTTGTATTTGGAATACTTACGACAATTGGTCCGTTCGCTTTCTTCGCCTTAATAGACGATCAGTAATACTGAATAAAAGTCAGTTGTATCATTCATAAAATCAGTAATCTAAGTAAGAATAAATGTTGCTAAAGTTAACAGTTTAAAATCACTTTACGTAATGTATATCTCCTTACGACCTCTGTGGCAGTCATTATCATTGTCCTAATGGTGCTGTCAACCGTAATCAGATAGTCAATAACAGTTTGGAAAAAGATTGCACGTGGCTTGTTAAAAGTAAGGAAGGGTTTATAGGGGTAAGGAGGGGTGGTGTGTTGGCGCTTGCCCCTTTGTTGGTTGTTGTCGTTTTACATGTTTTGGTGTGCGTGTGCTAACTAGATATATTATGTTTCTCTTTTTATTTGAAAGCTGTTTCGACGAACTCATATAGATAATCAGTCATTCTTTCGTGACAACTTTTTTTTTACAATACATTTTTTTATCAATATTATTTTAATTCCATTGACAATTAAGCACTAACTACTTCAACTTTTACAAAGGGACGATTTCAGCTTCTACATCGTCACCCCTTCCATATTTGTGTAGCAATAATTCCATCATATGCATATGGTGTGTTGTTCTCTCAACTTATCGATAACGCGCAAGAGCTTGTTCCTGCTGTATTCAGTTATTCTGAATCCGAGGCAGCTACTTACGACAGTTTGTTGTTGCAGGGTTTCTAACAGTCACGTTCAATCAGGCAGCATTTCGTAAAATGCTATGGGTGACTTCTATACAATTTAGTTTACCAATATGACTATATGTGAGTATAATGCTGTCTGTATGTTTCATAATCCATTGTTAAGCCCGCTTTTCACTACACAGGTAGCTACACACATAAATCACTCCGCCTTGAACTAATGGTGAGTGGACCAAGAATCGTAATAAGCGTTTACCTGATCAAGTCTATGGGCTTCATCGGCGCGGTGTGACGGTCAACAGGGGATGCTTACTGCTCACACCTATGGCCTGATCCATCTGGTAGTCCAGGGGTCCTCGTTGCCCCACTCTTGTTTTTTAGGTATTATAATTTCTAGGATTCAGATTGAATGCCTGTGCGTTTCTTGCCTTACCTTAGAAAAACTAACAATGAAACTAATCTAGTTAAAAAGCGATTACGTAATTACGCATTGATTTTGAATATAAAGTAATGGGTTTTTGTTAACAACATGAGCTAAATTCGTTTAAATGACATTCTGTTAGTGATTGAATACTTCTAGAAATGGAATTATGTGAACGTACACATAAGCGGCACAAGGATATACCATGTTTAATGTCCAATATACTGTTATATTAGGTCTGCCCTACTATCAGCGAAGGATGAGAACAGGAAAATGGAACGCCTTGATAATAAAGTCATACATTTATAAAGGATTATTTTTTAATGTAATACAGGCGTGCAAGTTTCGAGTATTATATAATAATAACTTGTATAGCGTTCGTTAACTATGTGTTAATGGAACACCTTGCAAATGCTTTCAAGTAATGTAATGGTACAAAAAAAGTTCCAGTTCAAGCTTGTGTCAATGAGATGTCTTTATTTTTTATGGTGAGTTGTTGCGTCATGGACAGTGTTTTTATTTTTATGGTCTCTTGAGCAATGGCATGTGTTTATTTTTACGTTTGAGCTTTTCATTATGATATATTTTACATTTATGTGACACTTATCGGTCAATAGATTTTGTTGCGTCAATATATTAGGGTGATTTGCGTTGGTGAGATTTTGTTATTTATTATAGGGTAACTGTGTTGTTCAATTTGTTGCCCTGCCATTCGATTTGGTATTTGGTTTTGGACTTGATTAGATTGATAATTTTTTATGTCGTCTTTTTATTTCTATAATAATGGACTATTGCGCAATGACTTTTGGTGTTTGACCTACTCTTCATAGCGAAGGTGATTGCTGATGATTGTTTTGTATATGCGCGTATTTTTAGGCTGAGCACTCTATACTAACGCGCATGCTGCTTAAATCTATTGATCTTCTTTTCGACTCAAATAACGACTTGCCATATTAGCGCTCGGAATTCTGTTAATCTTATGGCGATGAACGGAAAGATGTAAGTTTGTATTTTTTGTTGAACTGTTTTGAATCAGAAGAAAACATTTTATATGCTTGTGAGAATAAGAAGGCATTCTATTTTTCCAAGAAAGTTTATTTTTTTTCGTGTTATGTTGGTTGGTTTTATATTTTGACAAAAATAACATTGAAAAGATGATCTCCTTAAATACAGACCCTAATTTGGAGGCTGCTACTTCCCCACTTGCGAGAACCGAACTGATTCTTGGAACGGGATTACTGCTGAACCGATTTGCACGAACGCTGAGTTTTGCACGGAAACTGCTGACGTTTGTAACGGAAGCTGCACCCGCACTTTGTACGGGAACGTGAATCTGGTTTGTGAACGGCTGAACGGTTTGTAGGAGACGATTTTTTGCACGCCTCACGGAGATTTCCCTTTCTTGACGGTTGCACGAAACGAAGCGGGCCGCAGCTTGTGAATGACGGTGATTTGGTTACATGAAACGGTAGGCGTGGGCTGTACCTTGGTTTATCTCAATATTTCAAATACAGAATTTACTTAAAATATCATAGAGATGGAAGGAATATGTTGAATGACTAAAACCTGAATTTTCCTATTTGTGGTACGTTTTACATGGTATTGGCAATATGAAATGAAAGAAAATATTATTTAATGAATTTAATATCGGGATTTATATAGCTGAACACACACACAATCGCTCACACAATGATCGGAATGTAAAATGAAAAACATTAAATACTTACCTATTGATTTTTACGGAGCTTGTAACTGTATATTGAATTTGGTTACTCGTTACGATATATCATGTCATTTGCTTTTGCGTATAATAAAAATTTGTTTGAGTGACCTGAAAATGTTAAAGTTAGAAACAATAAAAATCAAAATGATGTTGAAACCAGCACAGTACCGAAAATTGCCAAGAAAATAAAGAAGGACATAACACCACCAAAAAATACGCAATCTCTTTGTGAATAGATGACTTGCATTGTTGATTCTCACTCCTCAACAACTATCTCATCTCTACATACTAAGTTTAAATAAACTGAAAACAAAATGTCCTCTGTATCGTTACATGTAAAGAATGTGCATTCGTATATGCACAGACTTTGTGAAATTATTTTGTCTTAGTTGATCATATCGTCACGGCATCTTATTGATGTTTTTAAATAATGTTGGGGAAAAAAATCTCCTGTAAGTAATGTCATATATTAGTTTTACGGGAAATTTTTTTTTTTTCCAAATATATTTTAAAACGTCAATTTCTCTGTGTATTTCCGTGTAAACAATGAAAAAGAAAAGGCACCACAGTGCTAAATTGGATGATTTTGATACACTACACGGAATGTAATAGCCTCAGACGCGTGCGTAATTGGAACCGACCCTTAACCTTTTCATATATTCGAAAACCAAAGGGAGCAATAAAAACAAATAGGGTTCACCCGTTGCTGTAGAACAATCCGCTATTAAATAAACACATACCCATCAATGAATACTATAATAATGCTCATCAGATCTTTTTTAAAAAGTGTATACAGATGCTACACTCCTACAAGCTCAACCTTTTAGCATTGTACGATCAGTATTAATTGTTCAGATTTAAAAAAAATTAATATTCGTCGGCAGGGTCATATATGTGTAAGAACCGATTATAAATCATTTGAATTTAACTTTGAATGTAAGTAAAAAGAAAGACCAAAAAATGATGCGTAAAGTGCTAAATTATCAGTGAGTTTGTTTTTTTATTGGGGGGGGGGTGTTGTTTTATTATTTTGGTTTTCTTTCTTATTTTTTTGTATGCTAACCATCAGAATTAAACATGCAAGACTGATATGATTTTTAGAATGTTTCTCCCTCACGCAGGAAGGTGAAAATTCACATTTTATGAAGATTGTCAATTTTCACACCTCGGTCACAAAGCAAACACTAATTGTTTATTTCAAGCACTCGGATAAAGCTCTATTTAGGGGATTTGAATATTGCACAGAAATACAAAATATATACACATCCAGATAAGGAGACCGGAATCCAAAGGAGAATCCCTACAGTCGTGTGAGAAAAAAATTTGAAAATTGCAAGTGGAATTGGTTTTCGCTCTTCACCGCCCAGCTCCACTATCCTGAAATAAGTTATCCCTTTAAGGACTATAAACTAGAGAGTTGCATGGTAATTTAAACAAGTATGATATTGGTTTGGTTCAGGAAAAAAAACCAACGCAAAAAAAAACAGACAGCACCACGCTCACTCATTCCTTAAAACAAAAATAATTTAAGAAATATAGAATGCTATTTTGAAAGCAATTTGTAATGTACAACAGATATATTTCTAATGTAAGCTGTAGTTTTATGATGCAGGTTACGGGGCAAAGGGGGGGGGGGTAACATGAACTACTATGCAATTATGACAAGATCAAAATTTCGGCTTCATACATCGCAAGCTCATCCGTCGCACAATATATTCACTATACTATCATTCACATGTAGAACTGCACTGGCATGTACAGAAGATACTTATTTGCTCTAGAAAAGAGATCTACACCTCTCAAATTTCCGATACGTAGGCATTATTTGTTTTAAACTCCGACATGACCCATGTATTCTAATGTCCACATATTCACTAGGATTTTTTAGAGTTGAAGATACACCTGAGAATATTTTACTTCTGTGGGGGTTTACTAATTGATAACATCAATGATAGATTAATTGTGAATTATCGTTCTATAAGTTAAGAAATAGATTGATTCCCGTTTCTCTTCCTTAGTCTGAAAAGAAAAAACTTTCTCTTTTAATGTACATGTATTGACCATGCCCTTGTGCATTGTAGCATGTAGAAATTTGTTAGAACATCTGAAATAACTACTAGCCGAGGGAATAAAGTATACTCGCTTGCAACGAACATATAAATGTCTCTGTCGCTGGCAACATATTTAAAAGTCCTTATATTTAAATTAAGTATTACGGAGAATGCAAATTAACTAAAACTTTTAGTCAGAGAGCTCCTGTTTTGCATACGCAACCAAAAAAACGCCTGATGCTCTGCTTGTATGTTTTCAAGTGTACATGCAAGGAGGGCCGGAGGCGTGAGAGAGTTACCATATGCAGCGCATTTGTGTACACTACCAGTGGACAATCCGCAAAAATAGACCATTAAACACAATATAGCACGTGAGGTTTCGATTTGCTCTATTCTTTCATTTTTCTTTCTTCTTTTTTTTCTTTTTTTTGATTATGAACTTTTTGATTATTCAAAAGATTTCTAAAGGGTTCCCCATAAGACTAAGCGCTAAATTAAACTATCATCGATGTTGACTCTTTCCAAACCTGGGATATTCTTTTGCAATTTTGTTGTAAATAGAAAAACTCTGTTTTAAAACAATTCCTATTTTTAAATTCTTTATCGAAACCTATTGTGCCCTCCTCCCTACGTTTTTATTTTTATTTTATTTTTATTTTTTTTATGCGAATGACTTGAACTGCCAGCAAGACAATAATTCATAGATTTAACGCAATGTTGCAATTATTGTAGATATTTCCCTAAGATTTTCCCATAACTAAACATAATATCATACTATTATCAATTAAAAACATAGGACACTGAATCCATTGTTGGATCCTCTAAAGCCGCTTTAAACCAAAGACAAGATAATAAGCGGCATTGCGATATGCTATATGAGTATCTAATTAAAATCCCAGCAAAGGAATTACCAGATGATGTGATACAAATACTTCTTTTGACGCTCTGCTCGTGGTTTTCGCCCATTCCCAGGTCAAGTTTGGACAAAATCAACGTTCAAATATGAAAGGCCGAAAATCAATGTGAAGTTATACATCGCGCGTGTCACAGAATTACAAGAACGGCAACACCGACCTTTGATATACAGCAGGTTGGGGTCAGGTTGTTGGAGGAGTAGCATCTCCTGTTCAGGATTGGTCACACCCGCCGTGATCCCATTGTCTTGATAGGTAATACAAGTAATGCGAGTCAAATCAGTGTATATAAAGGTTTTAAAACAATTACTATGAAACATGTAATAGACAGAACAGTTATTCCAATGGCAGGCCATAGACCACTAGATCGTTATCAACGCATCAGAGAATTTTGCGAAATTTGTCTTTAAACGTGATCTGATTGTGGAAAACCCTGCTACTACAATTTGTAAGTAAGGCCTAGTCTCGATTCAAAAACTTATCATACTCAGACAAGCTCTTGCGTATCGAATAAGTTGCCGAGACATACCCCATACGACAGAATTTTTAAATGTTATAACTAGTATAGTTGTAAAATCGGAAGCCTTCGAAGTTTAACGAAGTTTTGGAATATTGTCATCCTATATTTCCTGTGTAAAGTTTGCTGCACGAACCATACTGACCCCGAACTTCCATATTAATTACACGAGTACGACTGTAACTCTCTAACATAAAAGGCTTTGTTAATTTGGACACAGTGGTTCTTGAAGAATAAAACCTTCAAAACAGTTTCTCTTTATTCGCCATTTACTAATGTCTTCCCTTAATACATGACCCTTTACTAGATTTGAACAAACCTGATTTTTAATGACTGTCCTTCACTCCAAGCCATACTTTGTACCAAGTAGCCAGTGTTTTCTGTTAGTATTGAATTTATCAAAATGTCAGGGAAAAGGAATGTTCCTTCTCAAACATTGCAGACATTTATAACATAGATATGCTAACTTTCTGCTTTTACAATACACTTGTTATTATTTTTTTTTATTATGTTAAAAAAAAAACCCGGGTACAAATATCATGCTACTAGTCGTCAAAAATTAGAGGGAAACAACGGGTAGGGAGACTGTAATCGAAATTTCAGCTAATCTCCGTGCATCTGGCGCGATCGATTCCTTTGCTGAAAACTCGAATAACGAACCCCACGGTTCTTGCCCAGTATGAAGCCTTAAAGAAAACTGTCATGGTCGTTTTATGTTCAAGAGTAAACAGTTTTGCTGTAAAAGTTGTTGTTTCTCGGTACCAATTGATCATTTCTCCTGATTCCTTTTTTAAAAATGGAGTTATACTTAGCCACCTGCCAGTGTCTAAAACAAGTTCAACGGACGAGCCCTTGAACTTTGAACATTTGCCCTACATTGGTGGTGTTTGCTACGGAGTTACATCGACAATCTGGGAGAGCCCTGGTGTGGCGTGGAGGTCCTCTGTGCGTTTTACTCAGCTAATTGCAATGTTTACAAGTAGACTTTGATAAGCCACAGTCTGTGTGCAGAAACTCATCAAGAGATGACATGATAAACTTGTGTTTTAAAGGGTCAGTCAATACCCTACATTCTGACAATAAATCTTGAAAGAAAGTGACACTTTTGTCATCTTGCAAGTGTTTTCCCATATTGTTGATGTTTCTAACAAATTTGTCAAAATGTTTTTTCTCTGATAATACTGTCGAAAAAGTCTTCAGATGCTAACTTTATCTCAAACTGTATAACATTTGTGCTTCTTGAGCGATAATTACAGGCACTTGTTCGAATGATTGTTTGTATCACTCAGAAATACTTGTGTTTACCTGGTGGTGAATTGGCTGAAAATTTCCATTGCCGTGAAAGTCGCTCAGGAAGGTAAGGCAAGAAGATTATATCTTATTTCAGGTAATTGTCCCTCCACATGAAAGAAGGAAACGCTTAAAGGATACGTCTTCACCTCGTGAGCAGCCTGTTCCTCGAAGTAACATGGTATAACCCTGAATGTGAATTGGTCTAGGTCAAGAATGGATTCCAGTTGATTATCATCTGTTCAATACCAACAATTTACATATCTAGCTTTTCACAAATAATTTCCATTTCCTTGTGTTCAGGTCGAAGGAAAATATCCAGTGATTATCTTCATCAAATTATCTCTTTCAGTTAGCCTGAATAATGATCATTTTCCAAACTATGTATATTCCCCTAGAATAAGCATGTGGGGTTTATTTTTTTTTGGGTGCAGCAACTCCTCGTTTTGTCTGGAGAAATTTTAATTAAAATTCATCAAAATACGAAAGAATGGACGAACAGCGCTAAATTACAAGTATGGAGGAATTTAGAGGTGCCTCACCTAGAAATAGAACAGAACAAATAGAACAACAGTCTGATCAGTGATGCAGAACTGTTTGTTTGCATAACTGATGCTTGTAATAAAGTTGAATTATTTTTATGTCAGAATGATTTTTGTGAGTGACTTTACTGATGAAGTGCTTTAACAATTCGTTCGTGTATTGCTCAAAGTGGTATCTAATCCGGCTTTTGTCCTGAAGTGACGCATTTCAAGTTAATAAACCAGATTAGGACCGTGGGATGCGCTCTCACTACGAAGTTTCCACAGATTCTCTCTTATGCATTTCATCAGATAAGTATATGAAAAAGGACTATCGAAAGACCAGTGCGGCGTCTCAAGAGAGTCGACGTGTAATAGTCAAACTTAATCTTCAGATAGTACGCGTATGCACGTTGGCATTTATCTACGGCAATCATGGATAAAAGAACAGTGAACTTAAACAGAAGCTGCCAGTTGGGCAGGGATCATTCAACAAGCGAAATTACAGTGCTAGAGAGGGGCAGATACGAAATATGGGAAGAGAGAGCATGTTCACTTGTAGGTTTTGTCCAAAACAAAGACTATCCTGGGATATAAATTACTAAAGCAATAAGGTACTACTTTTACTTTAGGTCATTTTCAAT
>CAJDSM010065641.1:6934-22562 GCA_903981925.1 Ostrea lurida | reverse complement strand
TGCCGGTGTAAAATCATCCATAGGAATCAAATATATTTCTAAAATCAATTAACTCTGGACATTATCTATTGGCTTAATTCATGTGTAGATCACAGCAAATATGTACACTCTCTACTTAAAAAAATGGCGTAGAAAACTTGCACTATGCCGATAAATATTCAAATTTGAAACATTTTACAGAACCGTTACCATTCCCCACCCACAGGGTAGACCCATACACAGACAATGCGGTTGGATTGTACACTTCATTCTCAGTCAGTAAAAATTTCAAGAACTCCACGTCAGCACTCAGTAGATAGATCCGATGATTGTAGTAGTCAGTAACAAGGATGTTACAGCGGGAATCACACGCAACATCATACGGAAGAAAGTCCTTATTCAGGTTCTGTCCGTAATAGACAGATCTCAGACGACCAGACATTGACAGAATCACCAAGTTACCCGTAGTATCGGATGTCCGATTCACAACACAGATGTCAGAGTTACCGTTCTGTAAGACACTGACAGGTAAAGTAAACAGTCTGGTCTGATCGTCCTTCTGGTACTCGTACTCACGAATGACGTCACCAGTCAACGACACGTGTCTCACTAGACGTCTGCTTTGAGAGTCTAATGTGTAAGTGTCTGACAAAGTGACCAGAAGGCCGACGTCCACTGATTGACAGAATCCCAACGGTACTAGTAGACGTGTACTGACTACTGTAGAGATAGATCCAGACGGAGACAGACGGCCGATGGTTCTGTTCTTATAGTCAGTGAAATAAACATCACCGGTATCTCTCACACAGAGGTCATTCGCAATAACATTGTATTTACGTTTCTTATCGCCTTGTTTGTTGATACATTCAATGTATCGCGATCCAATGAATTTAATAATTATTCATTCTCATTAAATGCGCTAAGAGTACTATCAAGTTCATCACTGTATTGAAATGAGTTTGTTTCAATGACATTAAAGTCCTCTAGATCAACTATTTGTCCCATGAGGGAATCCACTTCCTCATTATCGAGTTCTCTACGCGTGTATATAAATAATATACGGTACCAATTTTCATGCTCAACCAGAATATCCGATAAAATACATTCTCGACAAGTCATGTCCTTCATGTGATGCTCAATACCAGAAGATAATCTTGGAACCATCAGTAAATCTGAACCGGGTATGAAATGTTAAAACTTGTTATCTTATATAAAATAATTCCCATAGATGATCTCCCAAATCAACATGAACCACAGTAAAGTACCACCACAGTCTTGCATTTACTCGTCCTGAAAAAGGATTAATTCAATTATAATTCCAGTCACAATAGTGCTATTCAATATCTCACGTCTCCAGTAAATGTTTCACCACTCTTCGCCACAAGATTATCTTTTTCTTTCTCCTGCTCTTCTAGTTGGTTTTGAGAGCACATTCTACATGGTCTTGTAAAATTTTTCCTTTTTATTAATTGGAGATATCCCTAAGATGTTTCGTGTGGTGATCTTTGACTTCCTGTAATCCTTTGCTTATGATTTCATACAATAAATGCTTTAAGACCTACCATAATTTCTTAGTTGATTTTTGCGTCAGTGTTGGTTTTGACTTAATCGTCATTCTTTATCGAAATCGCCAAATTCTTTCTAATTTTAAAAATCTCGTCAATTTTCGGTACTATTTAAGCTAGTTCGCTTCCCATAGCTTGAGTAGTCACCGGAAAAGATAACTTGTGGGAGCTGTGTGCTGCCTACAACATTATTGTACTTGTTGCGCCTGCCTCCGTCTTAGACTATCAGTGAACCCCTTTTTCAGTAATTAGGTAGAAGTGCGTCATTCGTATGATGGTTCCGTTTTAGCACAAGTCATTATAACACAGTCACTTCAAGAACTTCCACAGGTCCCTCACAGAATAAATGAATCAAAGAGGTCCACTCGATTCGTTGTTGGACACAGCACGACGTTGCCAGGGATATAGTATCCTTCGGGCGAAACTACTCTTATAAGTCCTAGTTTCAGGAGAGGTAAATCGGATTTTGCTGAACAAGTGGGCGTAACCTCTCACTCTCTTGCTCGGCGTGCATACCAATCCGAACATTTTGCGCTTGCATATACTAAACGCTTCGGCGTCCATCAAACCTATCAGTATAATCGCCAAAAAAAACAGTAAATGCTCAGGAGACGTGTCATCTAAACTACTTCAACACTGCTACGCTATACCACAGAGTTTAGCATAAGTCCATCGAGTTACTAGGGAGAGTCAAATACAGATTTGTTTTATTAGAGAACTTACGCTTTTACGAGATGTATATAGGTTCACGTGCTTTCTTCTCTTTGTTTTATATTTTAATTTTTAATGCTACGTACAAAGAAATACATCTACCACATATCCATGTTTTTTCACATGTCTTTGTCATATAACCACCATCACCTCCATACGACTCCGTATAAAAAAGTATATGACATGGTTCAGAGAGTACTTCAATCGCAAAGTACAAGAACAGGAATGAGATAATTGCAGCCCTTAGTAACATGCACTGATCCGCAGAGCATTTGGAATACTGGTTATATACCTAGTTACCACTGTCATTCTACCATCATCAACCGTACCTTGCCAGTAATTCGCTATTATGATTTAAGATGCCATATACCTCTTCCTTTAAGTCCGATCTGCAAGATAAAAATTTTAAAATTAAAGGGGTGGATAAGACAAAGTGGTTCACGAGTGATATTGTTTGCTGCTATTCCGACCCGCGATTCCTTTGCTGAAAATCCTGGCCATATAGTGGTCTATTTTTGACCACCTCTTCATAAGAGTACATTGTATAATCGGACCAAAATTTTGCATTTGAAAGTAGCCGGTTGCCAATTTAAACCACAGTTCACATGATAACCCCTGAAAATGGCTCGCCAAAGATGACTCGGAGATTGAAACTCCTTAATTTTGGCCCTATTAGTGTTGCACGTTAAAGTATACACATAATTAATGTTAACCCTGTGCAGCTGCAAATTTTCTCTATGGTGGTACAGGACTTTCCAAACGACAGGGTCTTCAAATATTATCACAATAATAATAAATAAAAACCGAGTCGGCGATTTGAAACTCAAAACAATGGGATTTCATATTGTTTTCGGGAGTTGCAAAAACCAATGTATTATGCAAATTTTGCACTATTTGTTGAAAAAACGTTCATTTGGTGTAGGCCAATTTACGACGTCAGTTGTTCAAAGAAAATGCGACCGAACAATACAGATATGAAGCAATTTATGCATAAGTTAAATTGCATAACTTTATTGTGTTGAAATAGTAAAAATCAAGCGCTATCGTCAATTTTGCCTACTAAAAATATTGTTTGTTTCATAGAAATGTTTGGTTGTCCTATGGTAATATGAGAAAGATCTGCTAAGTCTTTAATATAGATCAGTCAATATAGTTTCATTATTTTTCTCAAATATGATAATCGCAATTCAATCTTAATAGAAGGTCATAAATGTACTATTCTTCTTCTCTATGGTTATTCAAAATTACTTCGGAAGTTCATGGCTAACCAAATTTTGAGTTATTTTTATGAAAATACAAGTAGTGTAACTGATTTTGACAAGTGCGGTCTATTAATGACCCAAGTAACAGGCACTATGTGAAAAACCATTGTGGGGAGAGAAAAGTTTCTAATCTAAATACAACTAATTTCTTATTATCGCTTATAATGCGTATCAGTTTTTTTTATGTACTCTTAAAAAATCAAATACCAGTGTTAGAATTATTCCTACCCCCACAAATAGATAAATGGAATTATAATAACATTAATACATAGCATTATTAGCTTAAGGGAATGTGTTTTGCCATGGTAATTTTATTAGAAATATTCTCACCTATATCTTGCAGTCGTAATATGTAAAGTGCAGAAGTGAAAATTTTTTACATGAATTGCTTAATTAGTTTGTGATTTGCAGTGAATTTAATATATAATGAATAAATAAATTTGCTTGAAATTCGAAATGGTGTGTATTTATTTTCAAGGGAGCAAGGAATGAATGTAATTAGGAATTAACAGTGTTTAAATTAAGTTTTGGAAAGTATATTTCCAACAGAAATATGTTGTTTTTACGTTTTTATTCTTAATTGAGACCTGTTATGCTTCAAAAGCATCTACTGAATCAGAGTTTCTTTTGCCTCTCCTTAGAGTAATTTGACTAATTTGAATAGGATTCGTGGTCACTTTTTCAGTCTGGTCAACTGATGATTTTTGGAAGGGAAATTCTTAGTTGAAGCGACAGGTTATTCTGTGTCTTTGATTGCCCTCAAGCAGCCTTTCCGCTTGTAGTAGTTTTGCCCTTGGCAGGTGTTATTCATCTTTCTTATTTCGTTAGAACTCATCATTTTAAAGGAATATTTCAGCATATGCAGAGTGTTAGTGTATTCTATCGTGGGGGTTGGTGCTATATTTGTTTCTTTATTTTCACACATCTTTATTCTTTTGCTGAAAATGAAGTGATTGATATGATAGGATCCTATGAGGGAGTGTAATGCTTCTGTGAGGAGTTATTGGCATGAATGCTTGTATGTAATATATTGATATATTAATATTAGGTTTATTGATTAATGTTGTTAATACTTCTAAAGCTATAGAATTCAGATTGCTTTTTATAGATGATGTATAATGATAAAGAGTGGATATTAAATGCTATAGGAATATTCTCTTTAAAGCGTAATATTTATATTTCTTACATGCATCATAAACTTAGTTATATGTTATTTGACTATTTAGTAAACTTTCCTAGCCTTATATTACGGTGAGAAACAGTCTATTCTTTATTTGATATTGAAGACCGTTCGTCACTCTGCATGGGAGGGATAAGGTTGTGTTGATAAATATCTGTATGTTTTATTGTATTTTTGTGAATTAAGGAGTTGTAGCTCAGTTTTTTCTTGCGGGTTCATGTTGATTCAACATATTGTAGCATATTTATATATAGTTTCAAAATTAAGTTCAGCGTTACGTGTAAATTTAAACGTCTTTCTTTCCGATAAGCCCATTCACAATAGTCCTAAATGCTTAGGGAAAAGTGATCACTTGTAAGTACAGAATATCGTTTATATATCACTTTCTTGGGAGTATTTATTGTTAAAGTAGTCTTTTTCAAGAGTATTTTTCGCTGAAGGATACTTGAAGTTGTATGATTTCAAGGTATTATCATGTGTCATGGTATTGTTATTAGGTCGTATTGTATTTCAGGGTCGCACCACCTAATATTCCTTATATTTATTTATTTTTAGAGTCAACATCTCTATCATTCACAATAAAGGGCTGGACATAACCTCACAAAGACGGAGTTCGTCAATATTTTATATACATAAGCGCCCTCGTTCAATGCGCCGTTCAACAGTGAACATATTGTGGACATTTTGGATGTACACGACACGTTCATCTTTTACAATACATGTCGCTAAACTGCTGTTCCACGGTTCGGGTATCAGTAGGATTTGCCGAATTCACAGTTGCTTTACTCCTTCCGGGTTGTGATTCTGGTGACAATGTGTTGACAGTTCCTTGGACTTGTCCTACCTTTCGCCAAGCAGAGATCGGTTTGGAATAAAACCCGTAACAAACTAAAGACTTAGATCTAGTTTATTTTATTCACGTCCTTAAGTTTAAATGCTATATCCCTTCTCACTGATTTGACTGCAGACCTGACATTGAACATTATTGTGAGGTCTTAATAATGGGGAGCCGGGTCAGCAGAGGGATGTCACTTACCACTCCAATGAGCGAACCTGTGATCCTGCCTTGCGCTATTTCGTCGAAGGTACCCGTTGTTGGACTGCGTATGCGCTTACCAGATTTTTGTATGCTGTTTCTGTTCATTGGACTAATTGCCATCTGTTCATAACCTTGTGTTACTTCCTCGCGCTCCACTTTTTTAATTTGAATAGAACGTTGCATTTGTTGTGACGTTTGTACCTGTTGTAGCAAAACAGCAAAAATAGACGTAACTTGATAAGAATTTAAACAACTAGAGTTAGACTGAATTAATGATTTACAATCATTTAAGTGGTAATGTGAAATTTCTGATAATTCCACAAAAAGTTTTGTCAGTTGCTTTGAAATTATTATCGGTGCTAGTCTATTAGTGACATATTGGAACTTTGGTATACGTGGTTATTGGTTGTTGATTATCTTTCGGATTGTTCAGTACTGTTTGATACCATTAGCTGCATCATTATACTAGTTATTATTACGACATACACGCTACTCAGCAAAGGTCAGGTTACCCTCGGATCCCGTAAGTGAACGGTTAAGGTGTGATACAATGTAATTACAATGTGTTCAGGTTATTTTTTTTCTTTTCCCACTCTATATTTTTTTTCTTTTAGGTTGACAGTTTTGTCTTTCTTAAAGACATTGAATTTATGAGAGAGGATTTATTTCATCTAAAGGAGACACTTAAGTTCTTGCAATACTTAGTATTGCGGAATTGTTAATCATGTTGTAATAATTTGTATAGTCAATTGAAGTTTAGAAGTTTATTTATTATCTTTCTTTTTTGTTGACAAGTTTAGAATTTCTTTAAAAACTATTTGAAATGTAAGATTATTTATAATAAAATTTCAAGTTAGTTAACAAAAAACAAAACTTCGGTTTGCTGAGCTGTGTCAGATGGTGAAACTGGGTGTGATTAGGTGAATTGGCATATTTACTTTAACTTGTATAACTTGGTCTCATTTCATTTAACTCTACTTCGTGCTATGCACTTATATCATTCTTCGCACTTTCCTGTAAATCTGTCCAAATCCTCTCAGAACATAGACAACGTGTGGTCTGTAGTTAGTGGATACTTCATATAGGTTTGTAGTAGTTTTCAGTTGCTATAGTTGAACCGCGGTGAAACTTTAACTCTAGTTGGTGTTGAGAAAAGATTATTTGGTCTTGGTTTATAGTTTTTTATTTGGGGTTTCCTTTAGTGTATTTAGGGTTAGACCACGATAGGTAAGGTGACCAAATCCTTAGGGTTACTGTCAGTTTAAAGCATCAAATTCTCTAGTAAGAGGCATACTGTTAAATAGTATCAAAATCGCTTGGTATCGGTCCTTCTAATCCAAAGTCCTCAGATTTGTACGTGGTTTGCATTCACGTTTGTAATTACTTTCTGATCTCGGCATAATTTGAATGTGCAGGCTGAACAAGACACAAATTGAAGAGTGCGGTTAGGTCACAGAATTAATTTCTGATGAGGTTTAGCATACATATCGTGACTTGTGCTGCATGTATGTATTATAGGGTTTGATTAGTGTTCAGACTTTTGAAAAATTGTTTTATTGTATGTCTTATTACTAAACGATTTGTGTAAAATATTTGTCATTATAATTTGTTGAGTTCTGAAGTTAGTCGCGTTGTATTGTACGTGCGTAATTAGTTCATTTATTTGAGCAATTTTGGATTATTGTACAAATTCATCTATGGCAGAGGCGGGTGGGCAACGAATAATCCGATATGATCTAAGGCAACCCAACTGTAGTCCTACGACGACACAACCTTTTGGACGTAATAAGTATGACGCGAGATGAATGAAAACATTAAGGCCATGGGAACTTAATGCCAACGGGAGACGACTACCTGGCTGAAAACTGGGATAAGCTTGGCTTAAGGATTTGACATTGGAAAGTCCACACTGAAGGAGAGTCCACACCCTGATCGTCAAACCAAAATAGTCCAACACTCAGTCTCCAGCAAGGTATGTAAAACAGGCAATACCAAAGACGAATAAGCTATGCGCCTATCTCCATACACCGCCGCAAAAGAAGAACATCTTTCCTGGTGGGTGATGAACAAAGCGAGAAGGTGCTTATGATCATGTGCGCTCATGTATTAAAATGAAGATGGGTAAACTTGTAGAGACTCTGGTACTAACCAAGGAACAGAAGGAAATTTGCAATTCTCTCGTTCTTTGACAGGATCAGCTTTGGCCGGCGCCGGGCCCTACTGATTGATGGAATATGCCATATAGCCAGGGACTGGGACAAGGTCTCCGTTAAGTTGTAAAATCTTAGATAATTTGGACGTGATTTTTTATGGTAGCTGGTGTGACAAATAAGGAAATGCAGTATTGATGGCTGAGAATTTCTACAGTTGCGAAACAGAGGGAGGGCATGAAATGTATAGTTTCTATTGCAATGGAGTGGAGACGGAACGATATCATCGGTCCGAAAGCTTTAGAAAAATGGAAGTCGTTAAACATTCCCAGATAGTGAACAATTATGCGCTCGCATGGGAATACTTTGGATGGGACTCCTAAGAGAGTGACTGAAGGGATATTAATGTGGATTGCATAAGTATGGTGATCACCATTGAAAGAGTACTCACAAGCGGTTAATTGAGCATGTGCTGGACAGCTTTGGAAAGATAATCCCTAAGAAACCATCTAAAGACAAGCGAAATCAAGCCATATGCTGACTATTGTTCCATCCATCAGATAAAAGATTAAGAGCGTCGGAAACTCCCAAGTGGAATGGTTGGCATCGCATGCTGTTACTCAATAAGTAAACAGAGTTGGGCAGAGAGGTATCAGCAACAGTAACAGAGAAATTAACTACAGAGGTAAAGGAAAGACACGGCAAACAACAACAGCACCACTCAACCATAAGACAGTCCAGATGATAATCGCACAGATTTAGTCAGATATGCAACAAGGCAAACGACACGAGTGGCCCATGGAGAAGCTGCAGAGAAGAAGTGACAACAGCTACTTTCTACTGTTTATCAAATCGTCGCATTGCAGCCAGGCACATTATTCTAGATTGTGGTGAAGTTCGTGTGGGATTGGACCATCACGAAGATAGCTCTTTAAGACTCGGAAAGAAGCCTGGAGAAGGGTGCCAGTACTAGGCTTAAAGTTAGCAATGGATAAAGGGTCCCGACCCCATACAGGAACAATTAATAAAAGTTACCACGATGCTATACCACCGATAGGAATTGCTTTGGAAACCAACTAGATCGACAAGGGAGTATATTTTCTAGAAAGGAAGAAAAGTCGATTCAGCGTTTGTTAGATTAACCAACAGGATCACAGTTGGTCACATCGTTGGCAATTCATTTTAGACACAAGAGAACTGTCATATACTTGCATTGAGATGAAACAAGCTTGAGATAGATCCTGAGATAGTAGAATATCGAGTGCAAGGATGGAATCTACTAATTACCTTTATGAGGGGATAGCAGTAGATGGCAGACATCAAAACACCTTATGGGAAGCAGCAATAGTCATGACGAGAATATAACGCGATAGTAACCAATCGTATACGGGCAATAGTAGTCAATCATAGTCCCAGTTACTGCTTAGGGTCGAATGTAAGGCATTCAATCGATCGAACACTTTGAATCAGTATGCAGCACATGGCCAGATACCCTACAAACATGCCTTTCTCTACCCCACATCCTTGGTCTTATGACATTGAGATTGGTTGAAACGCTCAGCAGAAGAAAGGAACTCGAAGAAGTAATGACGGACCTAGATTTGGCCATAGGTCGAAAAGACTTCCTGATAGAGACATGTAACCCACCAAATTGCAGTAATTGAAGTTGAAGGCTTCTAGCCATCGACAAAGAATACCATATGGCCAAGAGTACATCTTCCTTACTTCAATTACACGTTGTTGTCAAACCTGACTTACCAGAGATTCGAATGTTGAACCAGCCTCTTCGAGCCATACCACTTACAAAAACAACGGAAATCGGTCCTCGTGAAGGCTTGCGAACACTACAAGCAAGGACGTCAACAATTCATCAAGGAGGCATTATAAAATGTGAAATAACAGCCAGTCACTAATACAGACAGACACTGTCCCATGATGCCAAGCACTAAGATGTTCCTAACCATTGGAGAGATCAACATAACTGAGAGTTTGCCTAGTGCGCATGAGGTAGTTTGGAGAAAAGGCAAGAGCTGGCTTACTGATGACATGTTTTCAGATATCTTGCAAGCGTCAGAAGACAATGTGATGTCGGACACCGGACAGAGAGAGTCAATGAATCAGATAAGATTTGTTAGAATGATGTTACCTATTCAAACAGCGATATAGGAGATTCCTGCATTCCATTTACGTATGAAGGTGCGGGTCACCACCTAAGGACAGCTACTTGCGCCATCATATGGAAATCATTAGATCGCTCACATTATCCATACGCAATTGGCTCACAGCGCGTAACTTGGGTGAGAAAGAAAATATGGACAAACTATACGAACTATGTTAGTTGACTACTAGACGACTTAAAGATCGTTTAACCGCGAAGAAGGTATAGTTACGTCATAACTTGAGCCACGAGTTGAGAGATCTTCTGGTGATTGTTGGGCGGGAAAATAGAGTGTGCTTTTTCCAATCATCGAGCATGAAATCCGGATATCTATCAAAGTGAGATTCTCGAATGGCTATACAGTGAGCGTACTGATTTCAGTTGGTACCACTAGTGATTTCTGAGTACTAACCGTATGTGCCACTTTGGACCAAACAAATTCACCAGCGACAATATCAGAGATGATGGGAAAACATATTAGCTTCGACCTGAAAATTTGAAAAAGTTATGCCTGGTATTCATTTGACATGTGATCATTTTTTGGCAAGGACGTTTGAGGAACATCTCCATAGACATACACTCTTGTGCTCAACAAATTATCAGGAGGCCACACTTAAACTTGCTCCATCCAAGGTGCCAATTTTTCAAAGGAAGGTCGTTCATTGGTCACGATCTGTTGTTGTTTCAAGAAGGGGTGTTATTTGAGATTGATTCAGTACATAGACTGATGAGGGTTTCAACTTGCTAAAACCCAAAACACCAAGGTATTGTTCGAAGATTTCCTTGGTTTTGTCGGCACTATAGAACGGATTCATAGAGAACTTTAGCTAGAGTTGGAAGCAGACCATTGACTGACTTAAGGCTTCACCTCTTGGGAACGGTAAGTCTAAAAGGAGAATGAAAAACGAAAGAAGAATGGCATTGGGAAATCAGAGCAGGACCTATAGCTTTTCGACGATGCTCCAAGCACTTCACTTAGTTCTGGCGCCATATAAGGTATAATGACCGACAGCACCTTGCCGTACGAGTTCATACGATGGCATCTGGTGGCCATCTCCCATGGAGCAGTCCGCGGTAATGCAAGGAACGAGAAATGCGGAGCAAAGAGAGTCCAAAAGTTAATCCCAGTCTCAAGAGGACGGAACTAAATCTGAAAAAAAACTATCCACCTACACAAAAAGATATTTGGCTCCTGAAGGTTGGCGCAATTTGTGACCAGTTTAATGGAGATTAGTCTATATGGCAGCGCTTTACGGTCTTAACGAAGATACACAAGCCCTGTCACATCAAGTGTTGACAACCAGCGGCAAAAACTAGGATGCTAGCTGGACAACCGGTAGGTGAGCAGCTCTTGCAGTCCTGGATCAAAAGCTTCGACATAGGTCATAGGACGCTGGGAAGGAAATAATCTGCAGATCTGATGCTCTTTAGCTCGTTTACCAACAACAATCAAACACGACGACCCGTGACAAGCCATTTGTATCTCAACTAGGTCTTCCTTTGCCAGCCTAGCTGTGGAAACAATTACTTAATACTGCTAGCGACCAAAACAAAGGTACTAGAGATGAAGATCCACGAGGGACCAAATGTATAGGAAACATCATTGAGTTTGGATGAAAAGCAACAGGAATTTGGAATCCTATATAAAGAGAAAATGTAGAACACGTACAACCAATTTTTAAGCCATTCAAAGGAAGGTAAATACGACTGCTAACCCCTCTCTACCTTCGGCACAAGTTTTGACAATTTGAAAGTATATCGATGGAGCTTCCTGCACTCGAGTGACAACAACAGACAAGGGACTAAACATCAACTGGTCAATCTACCAAATTGCCTCAATGCTCAAGAGCGCTGTAATCGAAACTCTCATACTCGCACAATGACATGGACACCCTGGTAAGAACACGCACCTTGCCCCGCCTGAACTTCATTAGACAGGTTTCTATGTGGGCCAGGTGAATGCATAAATGTAGAGAAGTGAGAGATGCTACCGTAAATGTGGAGACCTAGCACAAGGTAGGAAGAAACGCCAACCAAATCAACGGGCTCCTTCTAAGTTGAAACATCGTAACAAGTGCAGCCACTGGCAACATCAAACTAGTGTAGGTATGGACTATCCTGAACGTCTAGAAAACATCCAAGTGAGGTTACCAAGCACATACTGAAGGTGATACACGGAACCACATTCACAAGATACATTAGCCCATCCTACCAGTACAACCAATTATGCAAGTAAGCAACGGCAGAGGCATTCTTCACATTTATTGTCACGTATGGCATACTCCTGCCAGAATCCGACTCTGGACCAAGGACCAATTTTGAGAGTAAGATGATCAAAATGAGCTATGTCACGTGCAAGGGATGAACACAAATCCAGAACGACCTAAGTGGACCCATAGCGAGCAACGGGATGTGTCGAAAGGTATTAACCGCTACTCTGCTAAAATAAACTGGTTCACCTTCCATGCCACCAAGAAGCCAACTGGCAAGGCGTATGTCAACCCTTAATAGTACACGCCTACAATGCGACACGTGCCAACGCAGAGCTTTACACGGACAGACCCTTATCTGGCTTGACTGTCGGTAGGAAACCCAATGTTGCCTGGGGATCATCACCCTTCTGCGCCTTCAAAGACAACGAAAAATGAAAAAGGAAGCAGACGCTCATACGCTAGCGAACCTTGAGATGTGCAAAATCAAAAAGCAGTCAAACAACTTGCAGCTGAAGCAATCCAGCAAAGCACAACACAACAGAGAGACACCTACAAACCAAAAGTGGAGAGGAGGAACGGTTAAGTTGAGATCCGCACGTCCTGTGAGAAGTAGCGTGTTGACGGCATAACATAAGTAATCTGCAATGAGAACAGGAACCATCACTTACCATGTCGCAGCCCAAATGTAAGGATATCCAGCTTGCTGGTCAAAAAGAAGAAAAGATGGGAAAGTGCCGTACCGAGGCGTTGCACACCGGAACCTTTTACTTCCTCAGTTGGTTTTTGCAGAATGCAGACCGCACCATAAACCCCTACACACCATCTCTCCAAGAAAATCGAGAATTAAGGCCTGCAGCAACTAACCGAAACACAACGAAATGAGGAATCGGAGAGAAACCTCTCACAGAGGATTCATAGACCGTGACTCGAATGACGATTCTCTCTTGGGTTAGTGATCAGTCCACAACGAGCATGAGGACCAGCACTCCAGCGGTTCTAAGAACCGACGGACACTCCACTTCGCTCAGGAGACTGAATGAAGAAATACCATGTGAGACCCACTCAGTCGCTAGTGAATGTTGAGATGGCTCGAGACAGAAAGAAACTCAGCCGTCACTACCATCAACAGGCGGCGATGAAACCCGACTAAAATTCCTCCAAGAAGATCTTCCAGCAGCGAATTAACCTGCCCCTCAAACGTGACTCTTAGATGAATCAATGCATAACATTACAGTACCGGGATCTTGCCCTAGAAAGAGAAAGGAACAGGAAAGTTTCAATGTCATCTCTCCTTGGTTCCCCAAATTCACTCTACTTTCCAACTTACAGAGTAGCAGGCCAAAGCCATAACTAAGCATTCTTTATCGAAAAAAATAGGAAAATTTGTTTTCAATTAATTTAAAATCGCAAATGCCGATACGTCAATTAATATTCAACGGGGGGAAGTTGTTAGTAGATGAGAATTTAACAATTTTTCAATATTATTTCACGAAATTTAAATATCATCGATAAATTGCGCTTGAAATGGTACAATTATATTAATGTTTCATGAGGCGAGAATGAATTTATGGTTAAGAATCAAGTTTTAAACTATATTAAATAATATCGCAAACCAGATAACTCGGTTTGAACTTTTTTAGTTTCTTTATTATTGACCCTCTTATTGTCTTACAATGCATTTACTGAACAGGTTTGTCTCTTTAGAGTACAATTGTTATCTATTTATCAGATTTCGCTGAGTGCGTAATGTAAGTCTGGGTCAACATGAATTTTTGGGAGGGACAATTCTATATTGAAGCACAGGTTATCTTGTCTTTGTGCCCAAGCACTCGCTGTATCACTTGCCTATGCATTTTAGGTAGCTTCTAGTTTATTTCCTATATTCATTGGATTGCACTGTAAAGCTAATATTCAGGCATAGCAGGTTTAGTGTTTGTAGATCTGGGTTGTGCAATTTCTTTAATTTTCTACAATTACTTTTTCTTCTGTAATGAATATTGGATATGATAGTAGACACTATGAGGAAGTGTAAAGGTCGTTGATGAGTATTTTGCATGAATGTGAATATATTAATTGTTACATTAAATAGGTTTCTAAATGTAATTGTGTATTAACTTCCTAAAGTATAGAATTAATGCTGTATAGAATAAATTGAGTAAAGTGAAAAAAAGTCTAAGAAAGGTTTCGGTCTTTAAAAGTAAATATAAGTCATTACATTCAAAACTTCTGATTATTTTTATTACATTTAGAATTTCCACCTATAGTAGTAGAGAATACTAGTCTATTTTCTTATATTTTGATACATTGAGATCCCCTTCCGCACCTCATTGGGAGGTAAGGCTTTATGCTGTTGAAATTACTCTTATTTTATGTATTTTTGGTAGAATAGAGTTGTAAGTCAGGGTTTTCTTTTCTCCCGTTCTCGATTTCCACATATTTAGCATGATGTTATAATTATGTCCAAATCATTCAGTTACTGTAAATTAAAACTCTTTCTTCTTGAAAGCCTATAATTCATTCTAAGCTTAGGAAAATTATTATTGTAGGTAAGAAATTAATCGTTATACAAGAATAATTCGCGTATGATTTATTTTAGAATAGTCTTTTAATATTGTCGCATTATGACCTTTGATGGCTGTTATGATTGTCAAAGAGTTATCATTCTTGTATTTGATTATTATATGTTATCGTATTTCATGGGTCCACATTATTATCCATTAATACTTTTATTTAGAGTCCAACATACAATCAACACATTAATCCCTTGACATAACCATCAATTGACCGAGTTCGTCTATATTTTATTGATACACCGGTTTCCATAATATTACGAGTCGAATTTCTATCTCAAGGAGGTCATGTATTCTTGGGATTTTTGTACGACGTGGATAGGTTTGGGCGCAACAATCTATTTTCCTTTCATCAAATTCATGATATATTAGAAATATTTATAGGTTGCCGAGTAGGGTACTGTTATTTCAGCTATTTCAGATGAATATAATGTGTACAAAGTGAACCTACGTTCGGAAAACCATGCACGGATTTCTCTCCCGTGACGACCTGTATTGCAATGAATGCAGTAGTGAAATAGAGAGAAACATCATGGGAGTACAATGGCTGATACTCTTTACATCGTTTTAACTTCCTTGTATCTTCTACTTAAAAATATTTGTATTTAAAAACTAACTCTCATTGACATGCGTATTTTTCTATTTACTTTGTATTATCATTCCATTATTTTCTTTTTCTTATGCATTGACTTTCACAGCCCTCACATGGATGGTGCGGGAAACAAGCTAAATTAGAAAAAAAATAGCGAAAAATTAAGCCGAATACTCAATTTTTGCGGTGCAGCAAATTAAATGGTAGTA
>CAJDSM010065638.1:0-11189 GCA_903981925.1 Ostrea lurida | reverse complement strand
ATACGAAAATGACAGTCTAACAAAGGATATGAAACAAATCAGTCAACATATGATTTAGTGATAATTTGTAATCGCAATCAAGGTCATTATAGCGACCGTAGAATTTGCGAAATGATTACTTTAAACGAGATTCGTTATAACCCTGCAACATCAACTTTTTGGTTAGAAGTTGGCCTCGCTTTAAAAAATCATCATACGCATGACATGCCCTTGCGTATCGAATCAACCTTAGAGGTACACACCATAAGCAGGCGATAGTGGTACATTACTACATAGAAAAGGGAAGTTGACGATTGCAAAGTCAAAGTCAACACGTTTATCATATAATGTAGAACTTCAGTCTGCCATTAGAGTCAATATTAAGTAAAATATCCAAATATGAAGCACATCTGCCAGTTTCTGTGGTGTCCTTTATTTTGAGTTCGTCGGGGCATATCAAATGGACATAATTGTGAAAATTATTATATATCAATATATCAATATAAGGGCCCATGGGCTTTAATGGTCAGTAAGTATGTTCATTTTGTACTCTTTGTTTGTTTTACAATAATTTGTATTTGATAATTAAAATGATTGGAGATATTTTTTTCAACTTACAGGCTCCTCTTTAAGAACCGTTGTGTTACCTTTGTGATTGTTTTGCCTCTCAACTTTATTTTCTATATTAAATGATATATACATTAACAGTACTATAAATATCATACCAAACTGATCGCTTTAAGAATGATTAAGGTTTATCTCAACAAAATGAGATATTCTATTTAAGTTCTAGAGGGATATATTTCAAAGAGAGCTTATTGTAGTCATGAAAGCAGTTTATGTCCTTGATGTCCAGGAACAAACGATTTGTAATTCCAACAGACGATTCTGTAACCTGAACCCTGAACCCTGGGGACACAAATGTTACATTGCTCATCATAATTATACCAAACTTTTATTACTGACAATCATTTGGTACCCTTTATTGAATTTTTGATAGTACATTGCGTGCATTAAAAGGTTATAGGGAACTGTTTCTGAGTGATTTTAATTGTACTTTGCAGTAATTCATAAAGCTTTATATTCATGTGGAAAGATATTAATCTTTAATGCATACAGTCATTTACAAACAACTATATCATATGAATTTTTAAATTTCGTGAATTCATAAATAACACAATAAAGCTTTTTACACTTTACTTACAAGTTCTGCTCTTGGATCTGTTGGCCAGTGAGGATGCTTGACATCAAATATCAATTTACCGCTGTCACATCCGGAAATATTTACGTCGTTGGTTTTGTTCAGAGGCGCATCAATAACTACCATGGGGGTTCTTGATGTTGCAGAGCACCTGTTAGAAGCGAGACAGACTGCCTTTCAGTAAAGATGGATCTTTATCTTGCTGTGACACGAGGTGTCGGTTTTTAAGCAAGGGGTACTGAGGACCTATTCTAACCCGAATTCCTATGGGGACATGTGAATGGGAAAGCAATGGATTCATGTATACCCCGTCATTAAAAATTTTAATACGCAGAGAGCGCCTTCCGTGACATTATTTGATATCATTGCGATGTGAACAAAAAGATTCAGTAATAAAAGGCGAAACGGTTTACAACATTGTATAATGAAAACGTTAAATATCTCTACATGTGTGTGGCTTTTGGTGGGAGTAAATTCATTACATATAGTCATTTATTGCTGGTATGAATTGTGCTAACCAGGTATCATTCGGTACCAAATCAATATTGATTGATTGATTAAATATTTTATTAGTCCCTTTTGAGAATATTTCACTTATACGGAGACGTCACCATTGCCGGTGAAGGATTGCAAATTTAGGCCTGTGCTCGACTCTCATGGCCTTTGAGCATGGAAGGATCTTTATCGTATCACACCTGCTGTGACACGGGACCTCGGATCCGAAGGACCGCCCCATTTAATCGCCTATTACAACAAGCAAGGGGTGTTGAGGACCTATTCTAACCCGGACCCCCACGGGGTCCCAATCAATAAATGAATACATGACTATAATGTAATACAGATGCGACCAACTTTAACCTCTCTTAAAATGCTCATAGAGCAGTTCTAATGACCGCTCTAGAGATTCTTTAGAGTTGCTCAACGACTGCTCTAAGTCAACTTAGAACAGCTCTGCTGGCTGCTCTAGAGTTGCTCCAAGTTAACTTAGAACAGCTCTGCTGACTGCTCTAGAGCTCCTCTAGAACTGTTCTACGACCGCTCTAGAATATAATCCTGACTGTTCTGGCTCAGACTCCTAAGTGCTCTAGAAAAGAGCTGTTCTAAATTATAATCATTACATGATAATGATAATGTACAAAATTGAGGAAATTTGACTAGTCCAATGGGAAATAATGTGAATGTGATGATACTTTTTTCCAAATGCACAACGACGTAAACAAAGTCAAAATGTGGATTCTAAAAAGCTCTAAAGATAAAACTCTTAAAAACTTCTACGTGAATCTGAATTTCCCAGGAACCTTTCACATAGTCAACAACATCACAAAACATATGGTTTTGAGAAAAAACTTTACACGACCATCCGACGATAAATTAATAGACAAGGCTTTGTAACATTATAGACAGTTGTTCTTTAACAAAATGGAAAAAAGGAAATTTGCTTATCTAGTGATCAGCCATTCAAAAATTATTTTGTAAACTCCACTCCGATTCTACAACAAGTACCGAAGTTTTGTATTAAAGCAGATGCTGGAGTTCCTCAATGGAAAATCTTTGTAGGTTTGGCAATCGGTCTTCATCGGTCTGTTGGGACATTTCCAAGCGCACTAATTGGTCCTTATTAGCTGAACCCTATTTTATATTCTTATGAGAGAATTCATTCAAAGGCTATCTACATGAAAAAGAGAAATCTCTACGGGTGGCCTTAAGGTTTGACACATATCGATTTATTAATTGACGATGTTTTTACTCTTCAAAATAATGATTTCCATTCAATATGTCGATTCAATAGTATTCCCACGAACTAGAAATAAGGACACACAGAGTTTCTTCCATGTTCTGCTTCGTCTTTGGATATTTTATTGAAATTCGACATTAACGGCAACTAACTACTCAAACTTGACTGAACAAAGGGGATAGATTCAGCTTTCCATCGGTCAGTCAACTTCCCATATTTATGTAGCAATATCATTTGTATATGGTGTGTATAAATAAATTAAAAAAACCCTGCAAAACAGAAATTGAAATGGAGGTCTATTACCGACTGAGCGTCCGATCAGTAAATTTCTTTTAATATTTGCTATTAAAACAATGCATATACACGAATATTGAAGGAGAAATATGCCATTCGCACGAAACATATTTTTTTTTAAATTTTTGTCTGTCTTAAGTAAGAAGGCAGGCTATTCAATTTCACAGGTGGCATTTTCACCAGCATTGCCCATTCATGTGCGAATTTTGAAATGTTTCAAAAGCGGTTAATTATATATACATAGAGCTGTTCTACTTCTTGACCGAAGCTGTTCTAGAAAAGAACAGCTTTAGAGCTGTTCTATGACCGATCGACGTTAACTTAGAACAACTCTATGGCTGCTTATGACCGCTTTACGTCTGCTCTAAGTTAACTAGAACAGTTCTATGACTGGTTTATGACCGTTTTACGTCTGTTTTAAGTTAACTTAGAGTAATTCCCATGTACACGGAGTTGGACTGCGGATTCCTCCGTTTGTCTGATCTAGATTGAGGGACTCATGGCGGATGTGATCGGTCGGCATGGGATTCTTGCTCCTCCTGAGCACCTGATCCTACCTCTGGTGTATCCAGGGGGTCCGATTTTCCCAGCGCTTAATTTGTATTCCGATTAGGCTTATGAGATTTCTCACTGTTCGTTGTCTTCACGTTTTCATCATTATACATGTACATGATGTTGAAGACCGTTACAAAGCGGTTTTTAAGCTCAGACGCTTACTGTGCCACCGGACATAATTTCAGTCCGTCATAAAGGAACATCATGATATATTGAATTGTGACAGGCAGCATATCTGTGGATGTGGATAACTGTATACTGCATGAAACTGAAAAAAGTGTTTGCTAACTTAATCAATAATGACATCGGTGAAATACGTAAACAAACAAACCTTTGGAATATGTGATCATCATGATCGACAGAAATAAGGAAGCTCACTTTTTCAATGACTGCTCTCGGTACTTTTTTCTGCTCACTGCTTTGGAATACTAGAACAATTAAAACTAATACCGGTAATGACTGTGGCGTGACCATCACAGAGATCAGAACTTTTTCATTAGGTGAAATGTTCCTCAATATCTACAGAGATAATACCATGCACTACATGTACGGTAGTTTGACCTAGTGGCATTATATGGGATGATTGCTTTCAACGTTGAATGAAAACATCCAAAATTACTGAACGTGAGATTGTTGTTTTACACTCCACTGGGATGTGTGAATTTCCATGCATTTAAGAAATACGACGATGCAATTGAATGTCATGTGCTGAATTCTACGAACTGTTTAATATTGAGTTATATTTTGTAACATGTAGCATGCATACAGATACAAGAGCTTCGGTTACATATTTTTTTAATTTTTAGAATGCAAAATTATGATCTAAATGTTTTAATTGTTAGTTCATTTGATTGATTTTATGTGACGTTTTATTTAAATTGTGTTTGTTGCAGACAAAACAAAATCTAGAAGGTTTTGCTACATGTTTAATTAAGGAATATCGGTACAGCTATTTGGAAAATGCAGAGGTTTCAAGCAGTTTAAGAGATCAGTCCCTGATTCATATTTCTTGGTTGTCAGGAGTTGTTACAAACCAGAGATCGGCAATTATTTTGCAATAGTTTACCTTTATTTTTCCTACTTTACAAGGTCTCAGTTGTGAAAGGTATTGTTTTCGTTCTAAAACTAGAATGGATTGCATATCTACAGTTTAATTGTATCATTTCATTTGTACTTGAATGATGTGTCAGAGATGGATGTATTGGCATAAAAAAAAGAAAAGTCAGTGTAACAGACATACCTAATCGTGCATTACACGTATATTTCGCTGATTTTGATATCAATACAAAGAACATTTTGCTCGAGTGAATATAACAAAGATTTATCGTTGAATTTGTAGTGGAAATATTTCTAATGTAAAGGCAAAGATCAATCTCGTAAGTCCCAAATAGAATACAAAAACAAGAGTTGGGCAAACACGGACCTCTCGACACACCAGAGGTGGGATCAGTTGCCCAGGAGGAGTAAGCATCCCCTGTCTACCGATCACATCCTCCGTGAGCCCATATTCTTGATCAGGCAAACGGAGCAATAATAAAATCCTCATACAAGATTTACTTTACAATAATTCAATTTCACTTATAACGTACAATTTGATTAGTTCATTTGACTTCTCCAACAATCTTCATATTGTGTCGTCAAAGTTGCTGCTTAGTCTCGACATACGATATCCTAGGAAAGACGTCACAATATGCTTGGCTGTTCTGTTTCCATTTTGTTGCGACGGCAATGTTGGTCCGCATCATATAAATTTCGCATTTCCTTTAGAATTATTCATCAAATATCAAACGTTATTTACTTAATTGAATTATACGAAATGAAAGTAATTTTGCTTCGCGGTTCATAATGTGTAAACTGCTCCAACTTACTTTATATCGCGTAAAATGAGGAAATATGACTTCATTCCTTAATTAATGCATTTTCGTAACGAAATTTATAGAAAAAAAGTATACAGGAAATAAATCTTGTAGGTTCTTCCTACATTATACATTTAATTGAGGTTACAGGAAAAAATTATACTCTATAAATAACGAACAGTGATGTCACACTGTAATTCGGTTTTCAAAGTGTGATTTTTATATATT
Organism: Ostrea lurida; assembly: GCA_903981925.1. Lineage (NCBI taxonomy): Eukaryota > Metazoa > Mollusca > Bivalvia > Ostreida > Ostreidae > Ostrea > Ostrea lurida. The sequence goes on along the minus strand of CAJDSM010065638.1, from coordinate 5,341 downwards.
TTGATTTGATTGAAAAAAGATGATGTAAAAGTAATAGAACTTTAGGTTTAATTATATTAATTATTGACAAATAAACATACCACCAACTGCATGACACAGAATTTGATTGGTTGACTTTATCTACATTCTTCATGCAGAAACATTGATTTTTATCAACATGCGTTTGCAGATGACACTTTTACATTTCACAATATGAAGGATGGAAATCAATTTCAAAACGGCAATACATCATGCATGAATAAATGCAGATTGTTTTCGATGTGCAGTCGTGGAAGATCAATTAAATTAAACAGATGTACTTTGTAATGTTGTGTAGATTTGGTAGAATGTATTAGTAAATTGTTATGGTATGTCGATTCAACACATTGCACCAATATCAGATCGAGGGTTGATATCTCAAATGGCATGGGTTTTACGAAGAATATTTGATATTCTGTTGATAATAAATCATGCTGTTACAATGTTTATTCATACCTACTCAAGCATACTTTTTAAAATGCATTACTATCTCTGGTGATCTTTTCTATTGAAGTTTGAATTCGAGTTGGTAATCTATAAGTGAACACTTCCTAGGGAAAATCCCAATGGCTTCAAACTCTGATCATGTAATCTCAATATTAACTGTACTGTATGCCAAAACAAGGGTCGCTCGGATCACAAATATTAATGCTTTTATATGATGATCATTCGAAAAAGATACATTTGTATGAATTGAAATATAAAATGGAAGTGATGATAAGTGCTCTGAAAGAAAACAGAAAGATAATGTTCAAAGGGATGCAACCCCAGTTCTCTCTTTACTTTGTGAGCTCCCTTTAATATTTTTTGGTTTTCAAATATAGATCAGATAGACGATTATCCAAAGAAAAATAAATCTAAAAAAAAAAAGAGACACAGAGAATTAATATAATAAGGTGTATTTTATTTTGCATGCGTTTCCAGATAGCACTTGCATATTTTATGATATGGATGAAGTAATCAATGTTGAACTGCAAATTTATGCATGGTAGAATGCAGATGATTAATGTGCACACCATAACTTACGACATATTTTCACACACTGATTTGACTACAAATGGTGTGTATGTCTCTCAACTTATTCGATACGCAAGAGCTTGTTCTGCGTATGTTCAGTTTTTGAATCGAGGTAAGCTACTTACAGACACGTTTTTTTTGCAGGGGTTTCAACAATCACGTTTAAAGGCAGTATTTCGTAAATTCTATGGTCGTTATAACAATTTAGTTTACCAATATGCCCTATCATTGAGTCAAATGCTGCCGGATGTGTTTCAGAGCCATTGTTAAGCCGTTTTTCACACACTGATTTGACTACGGACTGTTCCGTTTACCTGATCAAGACTATGGGCCGACGACGGGTGTGATCGTTAGACATGAAATGTTTACGCCTGTTAGGCACCTCGTCCCATCTCTGCTGTGTCCAGAGGTCCGTGATTGCCCAACTCTTGTTTTTGTATTCTATTTAGGACTTACGAGATTGATCACTGTTCGTTATCTTTGCCTTTACATATTGATGCGTGAATCGGTGGAATAGATAGATAATTTTTATATAGTAAAACTCAAATCGTATATCGAATCAAGGCCATTTACCCATATCAGACCTAAACTAAAAAGTTGCAGGGTTTTAACGATCTCGTTTAAAGTCACGATTTCGCAAATTCTACGGTCGCTATAATGACCTTGTTTGCGATTACAAATTATCACTAAGTCATATGTTGACTGATTTGTTTCATACCGTCTGTTAGACTGTCATTTTTGTACTAGATTTGACAACGGGTAATCCCGTTTACCTTGTTTCGACTATAGGCTCACGGCGGGTGTGACCGGTCAGCAGAACATGCTTACTCCTCCATGGCACCTGGTCCCGCCTTCGCTTTTTCGGAGGTCCGCGTTGCCTTACACACGACTTTGTATATATGTTTTGGGGACTATGATTACGTTTAATACATTGTTTACTTTGCCAATTTATACCTAGAGTTACTATCATATATGGTACATTTGCTAGAATTAATGGCGAGCAATATCATCATTACTAGCAAGTTATAGTATTCAAATGAACATTTAATAGCTTTCAGGCATTGCAACTTTTGCATTATACTCGTACACGCTAAAATTATGACAGTTGCAAAAGTAAATAATGTTGGATTATACATATCAACAGTCATCTTCGCTAGCCAAGGGTTTTCGGTCTACTCCGCTCCCCATAAACCCTTGGCCAATATGCATTGCAAAATGCCGGTCACTTTTGATTGGCGAGTTGCGGTAAGCGAAGGACCAATGAAATCCCATTTCACAGTTTAACGATTTTAAACTTGTTTATGCTGCTCTCACACTATGCCGAATATCCTTGCGAATGAAAAATGCTAGTGTTCGCAGAAAATCGTCAGAAATAACGAGATTGGGTGTTTAAAATATTAAAAATTACCAACGTTTACAACTGTCTTACGAATCTTTACGAGTGGTTTGCGAGTTTAACGAATTCCATACGATACTTATGATTTTTTTGCAATAATATACAAGAATTTCTTACAATTAACTTCCGAATGATACAAATGCCTTTACGACCCTTACGAATGCTTGCGATAATCGATGCGAGTCTAACGAATTCTTGCGAGTGTCATTTAGAATAAAACGAATAAAAGCGCATGGGTTGCGAGTTTTTAACAATTCTTCTCGAATACATTCATTTTGAATTTAGTTTTTGAACTGACAAGTTATGTCGAGAGGTGGAAACAAAGCTGGAAGGGGTTGAGGCAGAGGGAAATCGAACAGAATTACATGTAGTCCTACATGTACCAGAGATGACCAAATAAAAAAAAAATAAAAACATCCCTAAGGGAAATTTAAATAAATTCTTTGATTCCGGTGATATATTGTTTAACAATTCATCTTCCCAAATTGCTACATTCGCCACGTTCTGACAAGCACCCACCTCCGTTGAGACACCAAAAACCGAAAAGAAGACAGGAAAAAACAACCTTCGCGAAAACATATAAGGAAAATGTATTACGATCATTGCAAAATGAGCTTGCCATCCAATGCGAATTGGCATAAGCCCCCATCACCACTGGCCACGATTTCACTACGGCTTTCTCCACGACCTTCAAGATCATCTAAACTGATCGTAGTTAGAATCGAGGTGATTTTCATTAAAACTGTGGTCGGTTTTGTGACGGGCAATCACGACTGTACTTACGACCATCATCATCAATAGTCAATTCTTTAGCCACGATCCTACTACGACCTTCACGGTACAGTACTTCTTCTTCTTTACGACTTTCCAACGACCATTGCTACGATATTTGTACCATCGATCCACCCACGGACATACCGACGATACCACTACGATCTATAGCGATTGTTCTACGTGTCTCCTTTTTCTCCCTACGGCTGCTACTACGCAACGGTGTACGAGGTTACCACGCTTACATGCGCCTTTATCCCTACCTGTTCTACGATTTCTTCGCAATTACTCGCTTTGTTCAATGTATGCCACTCTGGTTTAAGACCCTTTACGGGCAATTTTTAAGCTTTGTTTTGCATGAAGACTCATGGATTCATCCACCCTCCTTTCAATTAGTTTAAACCCGTGGGTCGGGTCAGAATAGATTACCCAGCAAACCCGTAATGGTCAGTAACGGCTCCGTTATAAGTGAATACATGTATTCTCGAGGGAATAAGAAACAATAGGTAGATACCAATCAATTCAATTAGCTTTTATTGCAAGAGGCAACATGCCTTGACTGATACTTGGGTACAATCCCCTCTTTTTTCTTTTTGAGGTTCGCACCATGTTTTCTCATAAAATGTGTCAAGTATGTGTGGACGATGATCTATGAATTGTCAACAATTATCCGACGTCATTCAGGACAAAAGAATTTGAAGTTGAAGGCTCAGCCACATGTATCGTACTGTTTTCTTTCTGATTTTCTGCGAAATGATGGCAAATTTTACCGAAGTACGATCACTCGGCAATGTGCTACAAATCTCAATGCTGCAATCCACGCTTACTGCGATTTGTGAAGATCATCGTTACTAATAGATTTTGGTAGACACAGGCATTTTGACGTTTTTTTTAAATTTACCACTATTTTGATTTTTTTCTTTTTAATCTTCTCCGTAAACATTTATAATATTTGATATAATGTTTACGGGTAAGATTTGTTTTTTAAATCAAAATAATATTTTTTACAACGTCCAAGTGCTTGTTGGGTGATAGATGATTCGTACTGTTCAGTACGATTGGTGGTACGTATACATTTGCGACTGGTCTACGACAATGCTAACGATCTGTCTTGCAACTTCGAATGCAGGTTCGAAGGATTGGTGAGAACATTAAATCAATCAACCTTTGCTCTGCGACTGACTTTGCTCTTGTGTGACGAATAACGAGTATGGGTGAGATGGAATTCTGCGCCTCTTTACTCACGATTTCAAAATTATAAAAAAAAAACTTAAAAAATCTTATGTCGCCTAGCAGGTCGTTATATTAACCGTACGGTACACCTCTGTATCTCCATCTCTGTGTGGATCTTATTCCGGACCTGCTGGTCCAGTAAGATACTTCGTAGTAAGACCCCAGATCGTTCTTTTGAGTGATTATTCTCAGTATTCTGAAGTGTTTAGGACGCTTAACGAGGATTATCGAGCTTGTGTCGCTCATCTGATCTTTTGGCCTTTTTTTACTATTTTCATTAAACCGTTCTACTACTCAAGGGCCAAATTGAATATTTCGCAATCGTGGGATCTTTCAATAAATGTAATAAAAGTACGTACATGCCTCAATCGTATGCGTATGATCGTGAGTAGTGGAGTGGGAGCGGTCAATTCGGCTAAATCACGAGTAGCAGCCTTTTCTTCTCCGTAGTGTGATCGGTTGAGAGTATATGTGTGTCATAGTTAAGAACCTCTTAGTAATTATTAACCTGTCTCCCGTTAATCGACGGACGTTTTTCTCCAGTCTGATCTCTCACTGGATATGACTCTCGAGCCTGCCAATACGATAGGTACCGACCGCTTGCGCTCTTCCACGTATATTAACTGTCTCACTTACGCGTGCAGTACGCTCTGTTTCTCACACTCCACGATGCTTTTCACCGTGTAATCACGCTGTGTTCCATTCTTAATCTTTCTCCGTTAATCACGGCTCTTCTCTGTTTGAATGTGATCCTCTGGTATATTTAACTGTCCGTTAATCACGGCTATCTCGTGAATTGAAGCTCGGTTTATATTTAATCCTATCACGGCTTCTCGTGAATGTGAGCCTTCACTACTGAATGTTGGTATTATTAACTTTCCGTCATCATGGCTTTCTCACACCATG
>CAJDSM010065620.1:0-11726 GCA_903981925.1 Ostrea lurida | reverse complement strand
ACTCAAAAGTTTCTACAATTGAAAAGAGGAAATGCCTCTACGTGGCCTTTAATTCGACATTTCGATATATTGACGATGGTTTTTTGGTTGTTTTTTTTTTTTCACCTGCATATGGTGTTGTATTCGTATGTCTCTCATAGGCTGCAATCATTCATTGCTGAGTAAGTGGTTACGAAAATGTGCACTATTTAATAAATTAAATTTGGAACATTCTAACTCGTAAGAAGAAGTAGGTGATGATGGTCTGAATCGGATCCCAACGAATATGGGACTCCCCGCGAATGATGGTATCAAGGTCAGAGGCTGCGATAATTAATTGCTGAGTAAAGTTTTAGCGAAAATTTGCACTATTAAGATAACACTGGAAAATATTCTAAGTCGATAAACAGGAAGTAGGTGGTCGGACAGGTCTGAATCGGATCACGATATGGGACCACCCGCTGATGTGGTATCAAAGGTCAAGAGGGCTGCGAATATTATTGTGAGTAAAGTATTACAAATGTTGGACTATTAAGAATAACACTGGAAATATCTAAGTCATAAATCAGGAAGTAGGTGTCGGATTGGTCTGAAATCGGATCCCACGAATATAGGACCACCCGCTGATGATGTGCATATAAAGGTCATGAGGCTAACCGATAGTTGATTACTGAGTAACGTGTTGCAGAAATTATTTTTTCACGCCTGTCCGCAATTTCACCATTTATAAGCCGGTTTTGCATCGTGCAAACCGGCCAAAAATGAGAAAATATTTTATGTACTATGTACTACTTTGGATTATTGCAAAATGAAAGAGTGAAATCCAACACACACCGGCTAGAACGGCAATCCCGGGTGGCGGACATGCGCACATGGGGTGGCGGATTTGAAGCGATAAAAAAGACAACAAAGTTGGCGTAAACTTAAAGATTTTTTATTATATTATTAGACGCGTTAAGTTCAAACAATATATCCACGGAAGAAAAGCATCACTAAGCACCCTCGGCTGTTAAAACTGGCCTGCAAGGTGCTCCGTTTTCTCAAACACTCTCCTCACTTTTCAGGGTACTGTAAGTTTTCAACTTTGACGCGATTTCCAGTATGAAAATGGAGCTTAGAGAGTTTTTTCTCCTCATACATTGAATAGTTATGAAGTACATGCAAATAGGATTTTTGCTTCATTGGTACTTTGTAAGTTCATTTATGGGACTTTAATTTAGACAAATTATGCTTCAAACTCAATGCGCGTTCGGGGTGGCGGACTATGCGCCCATGGGGTGGCGGTATTGCTTAAGAAATAGGTTTTAATTTGTTCTTCTGTTCTGCTTCTGGCTTTATATTCGGGACAAAAAGAACTATGTTACTTGGTTTAACCTTGCATTATTACGATTTTGTGAATGGTGCGATCTCCATTTTACGTATCTGAATTAAACAAATATGCGTGATTTTAAATATGTTTACTATGCAGAAGAGTATCAAGTGATTTAGTGATACCACGTTCCTTAATGATACTGATTTAACTCTTTTCTGCTTAAGTTTTGTCCTTTTCCTTTGTGTTAGTAGTGCATATGCGGGATGTAGAGGGGAGGGGAGCAGCCCCCCCCCCCCCCCCCCCCCACTTTTTGTGATCCAAATATTGAAATCATCATGTATATAGAATTATAGTATAAACTTAAAAAGCCATAAACCCAAGAGGTTTCCGGGGGCCTTCGCCCCCTGGGCCTCACTTAGGTCTCATCCTAGACATCTGCCAGTGAGGTATAGCAGGTGCCCTTTTTTCAAAAGGACCGTCCTCCCCTTTCGACAAATCCTGGATCGTCATTGAGTATACTCATCGCCATTAAAATACGTTCAAAAAGTGCCAAATAAGAATGTAACACAGGTGATTATCATGATAAGCTAGGATTCGGAGGCTAAATGCGTTTGTCCTCCTAACCAAAGTACATGCAACATTAGTCTACATTTGAGAAATGTAAAGAACATTTGGAGAGAGCGTTGGGGGGATCACTTACCAAAGACGTTTTGACTAGATAGGAATTGGAGACAGTTATATTGTAACTTATGAAAAATTAAAGTAAATGGTTTGAATTACGTATGAAAATAACGCACATGTAAGAATGTAAAGGAAACAATCTTTGACCCTCTAATGCTATGCTTGATGACTTTCATAAGCATACTACAAACATGCAGATTACACTTTCTTTTTCAGCTTAAAATGTTTCATGTGGCTTCATGCTACCAATGTGACTCAAAACTAAGATCAATAAAGCGCGTAGAATGTTCTTTAAAAGGGGGGGGGCAAAAATAATCAAGTGATGGGGAGGGGGGGGGCAATTAAAAAATCACTGAATGTTGGAGGGGGGATTCTACGTAGCCCCCACCGGCTCCTGTGCCATTGAAGTGTAGGCTTTTCCTCTAGGATTTATAAGTCTAGCCATGGAGGGTCAAGATTGATATCTTTTACATTGACATGTGTATTACGGTATTTGTCATCTCTCTCTTCTCTCTCTCTCTCTTCTCTCTCTCTCTCTCTTCTCTCTCTCTTCTCTCTCTCGTTCCTCTCCTCTCCTCTTCTCTCTCTCGTCTCTCTCTTCTCTCTCTCTCTCTCTCTCTTCATTCAAATGTAGCAGTGTTCGTCAAATTTTCTCAAGCGTTGATCTATATAATTTACTTGGAAGTACAAAACGCCATTTATGCCTCGATCCTACGTTTTCATGATAATCATGTTATACCTTAGTAACTCATTCTTATTCGCAGCACTTATGAGAATTTAATTTTTGGACCGTATTTAATGAGTATAATGGCGATGTATAGTTATACTACACTACAAGTGGTGGATTCAGGATTGTTGAAAGAGGGGACCCGGTCCTTTGAAAAACTTTCAGCGACGTTAAGCGAAGCTGCGTTATATAAAGGTGCGATAAATAACGGTTATGTACAAATGCAACATGTTTTGGTTGGTAAATTAAAAATTAAACCAACTGATGCATCTTTGTAGTCAATAGGTTTAAACATGCGAGACAAGGCAATCGCATGGTCACATAAAATTGATAGTCAGGTTTTGAGTCATGTGACCAGCTAAATATAGGCCATGAGTTTCTATAACACTAAGGTGCATAGAAAAGGGCATAGAATTATCAAATCAATTGCATTGATGCAACTTTTGGAAAACATATCCTACTTTTAACACATTTTTTCGGTAAGGAGACCCCCAAATGTCTGTATTCTTGAGGATATAGTTAGAAATATATACCATTATGGAAACTTACTTGAATGCTTCTTTTTACGACCGATTAATTCAGAATTTTATTCTAGTACAAAACCCATCCTACAACGTTTCAAAGCAACCGAGGGTTTGATAAAAATGCATGCAATAATTTCCTAAAAAATGTTTGACCGCAAAGCCTTTATGCTATGCATTTAAAAATGATAACATAAATAAATTTTCATTTCCCCTACAAAACAAATATACAAAACTGATGTCATTGACGTCATTTTTCAAATTGTGACGTCATTCTTTGTCTGTGTGCATTTAGGTACTTTTCTTACGGATGAAACTAAGTGAGGGCCAAGGGGCGAGTCCCCGGAAGTTCTTTGGTTTATGGGCTTTTTAAAAAAGTTAATTTAGGGGGTTATTCTAGCTATCATTCTTATATCATAATGAATAATTTTGGTCACAAAAGGGTACATTTGTATAACTAAATGTACGGTGATACTCTTTCTGCATGTTAATATATTTAAACATTATCGCCTATTTTGTTTTATTCAGATGTAATAATAATATCGCACTATCAAAAATCGTAATAATTCAAGTGACATGGGTTCTTTTTGTCCGAATATAAAGCAGTAAAGAAAAATGTAACGACAAATTATCCACCTTTCTTAAGCCCCCACCTCCGTGGGGCCATAGTCCGCACCCCGAACGACGCATCGGAAGTTTGAAGCATAAATGTCTTAATTAGTTGCATAAATGACTTACAAAGTACATGAAGCAAAATCCTATTCTCGTACTCATCATTACTATTCGATGTAATTAGGAGAAAACTCTCTAAGGCTCAATTTTCATACATGGCAATTTCGGTCACAAATTGAAAACTTTCAGTACCCCGAAAAGTAGGAGGAGTGTTTTGAGAAAAGGAGCACTCTGCAGGCCAGTTTTTAACAGCCGAGGGTAGCCTTAGTGATTGCTTCCTTCCGTAGGGATATATTGTTTGAAGCTAACGCGTCTAAGATATATAAAAAATCCTTAAGTTTTACGCCACTTGTTTGTCTTTTATCGCTTCAAAATCCGCCACCCCATGTGGCGCATGTCCGCCACCCCGTATGTGCCGTTCTAAGCGCGGTGACACGTACTGAAGTCAAAACTGCGCATTTAAGTCATGAGCCAGACCCCAAAATGGGGGTTCGTCGGTATAGTCAGCTAACTATTTCATCAAACATTGGTTTTTATTACCTTAAATACCTAGACTTGGAATATTTATGATAACATTTGATGACAAGGATATCATATGTGATCAGCTTATGGTCTTATGTTGTGTTAACTCGTGACATATAAATCACGGTCATCTGTTTGTTTGTTAGAATACTGAACATATAGATACGTAGGTTATCACGGGTTTTTTTTTTTTAATGAAATACTTATCATTAGGAAAATATTTGGACATCGTATAGTTGGGTTTACATCCAGAAAATAAAACATCAAAAGTGCAATTAAATTGTCATTACTAAAGTGTGATGCTGCACAATGGACATTATCTTCGTTACTGACAAACATATTTGTTTGCATTGGAAGATTTGGTTTTCTTTGAACAACCAATATTAGCATTGTTCAGAAGTGAAAGTCAACTATGATGCAAAGGAGATAAAACAGATACATCATTATCAACACTGCACTTTATTTAAACCAGTATTCATATTTTTATCATAGCTATTCGTCATCATCTGTTAAAAATACACCACATCCTGCATATTCAAACTTCTAGTCTAGGATTTTATTATGATCAATAACATGTATAAGCTCTCGGTTTGCAAGCGAACGTTCTAACAGCTTAGCTTACCACAACCGGTCTATGTCATTTGAGCTTCACAATATCATCAGGCAACTCCAGTTCAGGCACTTACATCATAACTGAAAACTGGTAGCGGTTTCTCTTTACAGATACGATGACAAAGAGGACTGGTGTGAAGGATGTCAGGTTTTCTCACCCTGGTCAAACACTTGATCAGGGACACTTTGTTCTCTCGTAGCACCAGGAATTACGCATTGCTTTGTTCCTCTGACCTTTAGAATGTTTGCGCCTGTAGTCATCTGCAATCATCCTTGTTGGCTCTTTCATTGTATTTTGATAATCAGATTATATTCCGTATCAGTCAAAGATTATCCATTCATACGTTCAGTGATGTCTTGCCTGATGGCCATCCGATAAGATACATCTGCCAACTTTTTTCAATCAACATCATTGTCAGTTACCTAATTGATCTGCCATCGGTAAATTTCATCTGCCTTTTTTTTTGCTGGTGAATCTCACTCACGTCTTGATGTGGTGTAAGCAGAATCTCCTTGTGCGTGTACAATCTTGAGATCCTCGAAGCTTCGTACAGTGCACCAGACTCCGTTGAAACACTGAGTGAAATTGAAACGTTTTTGTATATATATAATTTATATATACATGTATGCAATCATAAATGATTATTTGGATTTCAAATGCATTAGCATTATTTGACGGCAGATGCTGTTTTTTGTTGAACTCCATCACTGTGCTGTGGACTTCGGTGATGTTTCTTACAGATGCCAACTGCATTAAATAGTCATATATATATGACTATTTAATGCAGTTGGCATCTGTAATTTTATTTAAAACCATGGATATAGCAAATTAGTATCCATGGTTTTAAATAAAATTTCAGTCACCAAACACTTGCTCAATACTGGTATCTGATATCTTAATTATTGGACAATACAGAAACACGACAATACACGATTAAGATTTTAGATTATCACTTCAGAAGTTCCACCTTTGACAGACAGTCTCTGGATGACAAGAGGCTCCACCCTCTCTCCATTTTGAGCCAAATTTAGCCATTTTAGATCAAGCCGACCAAGCTGGTAAATTCATATTTTGTTTTGCAATAAAATTCAGAGTTGATATTTTTTATTGTTCTTATTTTGCTGTACTTCTTACCTGAAGTACTTTTTTTGTTTGTTTTTTATAAGAGAGAGACAGTTTTTGGTGTAAATGGTCACATGTCATATAATAATGCATACCTTCTACAAAAAAAAACACCAAAAAAACAAAACCAAAACAAAACTGCAGCAATGATATATGATAACGTAAGTTGCAAAAGATCTAATTCTTCATTTCAAATGTTTATGAATTAATATAAACACTTGGTGTGTAGACAAATACAATCATATGCAATGCAATTAATTATGTACAGTGAAACTTGTGATGCCAACATTCGTTCATAGCACAGGTGCTTTATATATGGACAGGACTTAATACTGGTACACCCCTCCCACTTCTCACTGATTCTATCTAACGGTGGACACGGGCAAATTCTGCAGTTTTCGGCATTTTTGGATGCTGGCGTTAAAATGCTGGACGAATTTTATTAGAGATCAAGCAATGGATTTATAAATTAACATATCGGCAATATTTATACAGAAATATAATTCACTTTTTAAAAGACGTACATTGAATTTTTTAAGTTAAAAATGCAAAATTAAGAGGAAATGGGTTTCCAATCTGTGTAACGTTTTGAAAACTATCATTTCATGTGAAAAACTCGTAAACGAGAGAAAAAAACGAGCCTTGATTAGTTACCGCAATGTTATCTTGACATGATACACATATAACACGATGACACGCACATAGATAGGATTCACGCACGATACGATAGGATACACGCACGATTACGATAGGATAAACCAAAACCTGATAAACGGAAAAACTGAAATAAACGATGTTCACTGATTAAGACCTGATAAACGCAAAACCGATAAACGATCTTCACGATAAACGGAAAAACCTGATAGAAATGTTGTAAATTAGAAGAAAACAATTTAGACGGAACGAAATTTGTATTACTACAACAAAATTGCACATTCTTTTAATTTGAAATAACATCAAGTTGCAATATCCTTTTATACATGTAACAAACACGTAATCCTAAATAAATTCTAATTTGAAAAAAGATGTACTTGTATGTGCATAACTAATTGACGATTACCTTTTTCGCTAATAATTTTACGAAGATCAATATTTTTTTTCTTTAATCCAACTGCGAATTTTAATTAAATATGAGGTGATCGACTAGGACCAGAAACATATAATTAGACATAAAGGCTTTACCCACCTGTAGAATAAAAAGCTATGTTACTCTTTCATCTACACATTAACATTGATAAACATATATAAACCTATTAGCAAAACAAACTGTTTGTCAGGGCGTTAGATGGAAAGCATTATAATTTTTAAGCAATCTGGCATTTATCTGCTTACAATTATTATTATTATTATTTTATTTTATTCATTATAAAGCGCAGAAATACATATAGTTCTATGCATTTACGAAACGAAGACCCGCGCAAGCGTAGATATCATTTGGAGCTGGTATTTTAGTATTACATGTAATAAATAAAGATTTTAATTTAAGACAAAACCATACAGAGGATTTCTGAAGTGAAAAACTGGAACACAGATTAAAAAATCACATTTTCACTTATATGTATTCCGTTTACGGCTAATATAGGTGTTGGAACTGTGTGTGTATTATTAAGCCCCTAGCTTTTTGTAAACGTTCATAAATCAAACGACTTAGACAACTTTCCACTTTAAATACCCCTCTTTTTATTTTGACATAATCAAACAAAATTAGCCGGTTCCCCCTTTCTCTTTCGGATTACCTGTATGTGAAATTGATCCAAATGGCGAACCTAAGGGTGGGGGGGTCGATCTTGTATTTATTGAGAGATACATGCAAGATACTTAAACAGTGATTTGGCGGTTTTAATATTAAAAATAATTCTAGTTCAATATAACGGCCCGGTATAACGTTAACATCGTCTTGTTCAGAATTCTCTTTTTCTAGTCTATCATCTGTAATGTAAATAAATACTTGTATTGATCTGAAATTGCGTAGGCTGAAATATTATTTTTCTAAGAAAGTAATTCGCTGGTGATGTGAAATAAAATCAAGTAATATTTTGTCTGTGCGATGAGTGTTGTAGTGAAAAATCACCGCTCATTCAACGGTTAAAAATTGCATCATGTAAATTCGCTGCACGTACGCTTCTTATACATAGACCCACACTATGAGTATCTAATATTCATAAGAAATCAAATATCATGTAAATTGGGTATTCTGTAACAAACAAATTAACAAATGAACAAAAAAGCGGCTTTTCAAAAAATATGATATCAAAACCGGCATATATGACCCATTAAAAAATTTCAAAATACTATCGCACAATGACATGTATGTAAAATAAGAAACACGATGACAAGCCACAAAGTCGCCCCAAATTGACCCATTTTTTGGAAGCAACACTCTCGTGCCTATATAAAATTTAATCTTCTAAAGGTGTGAAATCCAATGTGCGCGAATACACGGGTAATACACAATACCTGATACACAAGACGCGCACAAGTTCAGCTATAAATGTACATACAGGAATTATACACATGCAAGTAGAATAACAAATGCGAAAAATGGGGGGGGGGGATTAAAATATCCTTTATTTTACATCGTATACAAAGAAATTTAATTTACTGAGGAATAGGTGTCTTTTCAAATTTGGAATTTCCTATTCTGTATGTAGACTTAATTGCCAAAATATAATTAATCATTGTTACTAGACAGCCAACTGTCCACTCAGAACTTTCGGGTTTAATTAGTGACCCTCATTTGTGTGACAACCACGGCCAACTCCCCAGTCAAAATATATTGTTTCTGATAGATTTTCACCATCTCTGGACAGACAAAAGTTTATGATTGATTATTTATTGCATCTTATAAAGCCAGCTTTATTGTTTTTTCTTCCCTCGATTCCTAAAAATACAGCTTCTTATACAAAACGCAATGAAGCTTCGGAAGTATCGTACTTTTTCCTTAGATTTAAATTATGATTCCCGATAGTCTTCCGAAATACACGATACGATAAAACCTATACACGCAAAACACGATACACGATAGACGCTGATAAAACGCAAACACGATAGAAAACGAAAACCTGATATGCATACGATAGATACACGCACATTACGATAGATACACGCCATACGATAGATACACGCACGATAGAACACGAATAAAATGTCCAAGAATAACGTGGCGAGTACTTAGTAGGGTTAATTCATACAATGTTATACAACACAAAGGAAAATCCCCGTCGCAATATACGAAAAATAGAATACTGGAAGATTATAATTATAGATATGCAAATCCTCGAAATCGCAACACAACCTTTAATCGACGTAGAGTATATTATACTGTACAACATGCTGTCTATGCTATGGATGTCCGAAGAGTCTAGTTATCACACAATGTTACTCTAATACCCCGCTAGCGCAGTATTGACCTCCCTTTTGATGTTTTAATTATGGTCATTGGCCCACCACGGCAAATAATAATGAAAATATGTAAACATAGAACCTGATCATATACAATTAATAGAAAAATCTTACAATACCCTTTTCCCCGTCTGATTAAAATTCTATTATGATATCTTAATTTATAATAATAATAATTAACTGATGATTCAGATGTATGAAAAAAAGAGGGGATTATAAGTGTACTAGTAAATGATTCCATGTCGTCAAAATATGATCACTAAGTTACGCCTTACTTTCGACCACTTTCTAGAATCCTCTTTTCTGTTTTTGTAAACCAGTACTCGCAGCTACGATTTGAAATACTTGAAAACAACACGTGACTTAATGAAACATTAACTGACACATGCATTACAATATATATTACCCCCCCCCCCCCCATTACGATTTCTGATAATTGTGAAAACGGACCTTAAATTTAATTGTGTGAAAGATCTTTATATCACTGTATATTTCCTAGGGATATACGTGTACAACTGCGCATGCGCTTGAAAATCAACCTCCTAAACTTGTATATGTCATGCAGTTTTCATGATGTTGTACACGAATAATTGGATGATAATAAAGAAATGCCAAAATAGCTACTTGATTGCTGATGTTGTGAAGGAAATATTATATCATTTACATTTTTTTTTTTTACGCAAGTAGGAAAAATAGGCATATCCCGCTCTAATATTGTACATTGTACATACATGTAGTAAATGGGGATTTGCATAGATATTCTGAGTTCACTACATTTTCCCCCCAAAAATAAATACATGTACTAGTATATATTTCTTGAGAATTGGTTATTAAATTTACCATGGTTTAATTTTTTCCTCCCCAAAATTATGCATTAATTTCTAATTGGCTACTATAGTTTTATTAAAGAAAATACACTTATTTCAAAAACGAGAAACATAGGCGTAACACGTGATGAGAATAGCTGTGTGTAGGGGGGATTCAAATCCAAGAAATGCAAGTAGATGGACTCAAATCACAACTCAATGATAAACAAATAAATTCGACTGGAAAACAATTCTGATGACACCTTTGCCTCATTTAAGGAGTGTCGATAAATGTGCATTTCTGCTATGTAAGAGAGGGTGTACATGTAACTTCACCTATGAAGGCTACATGTAATTACATGTATATGGTTAAATTTTACTCCTAAAATCATTAAAATTCCGGACCTTTCGGGGGCTTCGCCCCCTGGACTCCCACCAGGGCGTTGACCCGGACCCACTAGGGGCCTTAAAGCGGCCCCCAGACCCCCTGCCTCTGAAAAAAATTCCACCGCCCCCTAACCAGAATTCCTGGATCCGCCCCTGCCAATATTATATGAAAGTGATTTATCTAATATTTGTTCAAACACTACCACTTTTCTTAAATAAGAATGGGAATCCCCGTTGCTAAAATTATAGAAAACAGAATACTTGAAAGGATATAATTAACTATAGTATGCAAATATTAAGAAATCGCATATAGACATTTACTTGACGGTAGAGTATATATTGTGCAACATGTTCTAGGTGCGCTGGAGGGTCCGAAGAGTTAGGTTGTCAATGTATCAATTCTATCTCACCAATCGGCCTTCATTTTGCTCTTTTGATTTTTAAAAATATCTATAACTATCTCAGAACTCGACCTTCATGTGTGTGTGGGTTTTTGTTTTTTGTTTGTTTTTTAATTATCATTTTCTTTTTAGTTTTGTTTTGTTTGGTACTTATTTTTGTTTATTTGGTTTGTTTGTTTTTTGATTGCTACATGTATATTTTGATTTGCACCTGGGTCATTATCAAATTTCGTAGATATTTCAGTCGCTTCAAAAAATCTTCTTGATATGCTGTGTAAATGGGAAAAAATAAATATCCATGAATGAAGAATGAATAGGGTGTCATATTACAAAACATGTTTTAAAATTTTTTGTTCACACATTAAAGAAGAAAATTTAACCCAAAGTACAGAAATTGGCGTTTTGAGGCCGTCAATAAATCCTGCTTTCGTCTTTCATGTAATATAATTTTATTAAATTCATGTTTCACTTTATAAACAAAACTTCCATCATTTAAAGTCGTACTTTGTATTAAATTTTTTCATAAAATAATTTCTCTGAACATGTGGCATAGTATCGTTAATTAGCTAATTATCCAGGTA
>CAJDSM010065611.1:0-11816 GCA_903981925.1 Ostrea lurida | reverse complement strand
GTTACTGATTATAAATTTTGCAAAATAAAACTTGTACGCCATGGACAAAATTAATAGATTAAAACGTTGATATCCAGTTGACACTGTTCAGTTTTCAAGTGGACGTCTAAACATGACCAGTGGTCTAATTCAGGAAACAAAAGAGAGAAAGTTGGATACGGCATTTACGGGATTTCCTCGGCAATCCTCGTATGAGATATAGTTTTTCTGTTAACTTTTTCATTCATTTATGTTTCGCTATCCACCTGCCATTGCTTCCTTGCCCAATGCTTTCATTTTAAGAGTGTAGAATGCCGATGTGCAGAGCCCTGTAGGATAGGCCCACTTTGGGCATGTTTGAAGTGACCAACAGGGATTTTCACGATAGTTTCAAGCTAGCCATTAATAATACAATGTATTTCGATTGTTACTACATTAGACGGATTCGTAAATTCTTCCAATTTTATAATGAACACATCTATATTTATTAGTTTTTCACTTTTCCTCGAGTTTAAATTGTTCGAGAGTCGAATTGGCAGGGATACCGCTATTGAATTCTATTTTTAGAGCGACCAAATCCACCTAGCGACAGTTTTCACTGGTACACCTGTAGACTAGCTTTTTTGCGGAGCATTTTGGAGGCAGGGGTTTAAGGCTTTACTTGTGTAGCATGCTGATGTTAAAACTGTTTCAACACTGACCATCTCACTGTGTGGATAAATGTAGTAGATTTTTTTTTCAAGAGACTCACGGGTTTGTGTAATTAGTGAGTATCTACATATTACACTAGGCTAGTCATGGTCTATTTTATATCTGACGATGTGGTTTACGCTTTTAATACACTAAAGACCCGTTGTAAACCAGCATGTCAAAAAAATACATGCATTCCTAGATCGTTGATCAGGAACAAGATCTATTCCCTATGTACAGTTTCCAAAATCTGGGCTTTATCTGATCTTATCAGTGTTTACCACACAGCAGTCAAAACATGCACAACAATGATCCAATAACGGGCCTTAAAATCAGCTATTGTTGAAGTGATTGCGATCATAGGGGCTAAATCAGGTCAACGGTCTCAATCATCGATATTTAAAAATAAAATGCTTTCGTTGTTGGTTTATTGGGTATTGAAGGAAACGTAGCATTGCAGAAAAAATGCATACCCCGCGTATAGCGTGTTATGAAAATTGTTTCATCGCAATTCGATATTGTTCCTTTCATTCATCCAATAAACCTACAAAGAAAGGCATTTTATTGTTTATATTTATATTTTTTATTGCATTTTCTAAACATATTAAACTAGATTTTTAAAGCACTAAAATATCATAATGTTTGATCATTTTGTTACTTTTAAATAAACAGCCAATTCAACCTTTGCCTCCAAAATCGCTCCTTTGGTAATGACCATGCTGATCATGTGACACTTCAAACCGGAATCCAATGGTTTTTGCAACAAACATGCATTTAATGCAATGTCAATTTCAAAGGGAAATATAAGAAAAAATCAGTGAATGGAAAAATTGAGCTTGAATCCGAACTGCATAATATTTTTAACATAGGTTGTTACTAACATTTAACAATGTACCGTTAACCACGTCGTTTTTAATTGAGCTAAAATTTTCAATTGAGCTGATCTGATCTCCAGTTGTCTGTCCTCTGTCTGTGTTTTTTTTTTTTTGTTTTTTTTTTTATTAACACTTTTCACTCCTTATTCAATCCACTTGCATGGACCATTTGTAACCAAAATTTGGTAACAATCATCCTTAAGTTAGTGGTTCGTTGTAACCAAGCCCGCTTCCCCCACACCTCAGCTCCTCTGTCCCTCACAGGGATTAATAGGACAGAAATTTAAATTAATAATTGTCTTAAAAAAGACTTATAGCTATTGAAATGGCGAAGATAGGCTCGGTAGAGGATACTATTTTTGTGAAGCAAACATCATTATAAACTTTGATCTCTCATTTGACGTTCCGGTTAGGAATGACGTTACACATATAGTGGCATCTTTTAGACATTTCTGCACTAAGTGCTTTCCTATGACTCTTAGTTGGCTGCGGACTTAAAGGATTTTCGCTCAAGCCGTCCTTCAGTGTTCAAAAAAAAAAATCCTAACCTACTCGTATCTCATGTGAAAAGAGCTTAAATATCATCAACATAACGTTATATACATTTGCAATTTTTGCCATGTGAAATTTTATATAAAATATGTTTATAAAGTGGATTTGTCGCAAGCACCCTCAGTGTGTGTTGACCTTCCGGGATGTGATTAGGGTCTCAAAGCGTAAATCGTGCAGCAAAGTATATGCTAACTATCGTATAAGTACCTTTAGTGTCAAAGAAATTAGCTCCTTTTCAAATGTGTCTTTGCAATATTGATTGATCAGTTAAAAAAGACTTCTGTTATTGTATTGTATTTTAACCTCACATTAGTTAAACTGGATACTACTATAATATTTTTCACATATCAAATACCTTCACTTCACAATCTTTAGCACATAGAGTTATCTCGAAAAAATATTGTCCAGAAAATACACTCACATAGCGTCTTACATGATTAGCTATGAATTTGTGATATGAATTAAATTATGTTTTTGACGTTTCTCTAAAACATCGTCACGCTTTAGAAACGAATATCACTACTTATTGAGAAAGAACATCAGCTCAATGTATGCTCTAGTGGTATGGGCTCTTAACACTAGTCTACTAACCCTGTGTGTTTGTTAGCAGGACCGCTGTGTGCTCCGCCATGCTTCATGGGTCCCTTTGGTGACCGACAAGTGTGAGGGGATCTTTCTTAAAGGGTCTCGTCGCCCAACCCCCTCTGTACGTCTTCGCGCTCCTCAAAATTTATTTTTTCTCGTGAGTTCCGCACATAGCCAAAGTGGTCCGCTCAACATCCTTATACAGTCCCCAAATACATGTTGATCTGTATACGAAAGCCCATATAAGGGAGAACCAAGATGGGGTTCTTTTCCTCGTAAGTGCTAATCGCCCTGGGCCCTCCGGGCACATCGTTGGTGGTCTTCCTTGTCTCTACGGACTGTGTCATAAGAGCATCCCTCTCCGGCCTCCCTTTATCGACTGTTCACGAAAACTCGAACCGACACCCACCCTCCGCCTCTCTCTTCGCTTAGAATTACTGTCGCACACTGAATCTGTACGTGTCGTTCAACATTTAGAACAACACGGTCGTTCACGATCCGAAGAGCGGTGTTGTAGAGTGGCTCTATGTCACTGGACATATGTTTCCTATTGTGTCAACGTCTCCATAATTATCGAATTGTTCCTTACACGTATTCGATTATGATACAGCGTCCTTAGTGACAGGCGTACTATATTTTGTGGTTTGTGTGTGCCTGCATCATGATACCCACTTAAATTGAATTACGGGGCAATAACATTGGTCTTGTTCTAGCGGGTGACGAGTGCAGTTTTACATGAATAGGAAGGGACAGGGCCGCTCTACAACACCATCCGTTTAATTGTACCTCGTTAGCTTATTAATCATGTCACGTTTTAAAGTCAGCATTCTTCGCAAAATGGCTATTGGTCGTTATTGCTTGAATAATAGTCTGCCACATGAATCAATAATACTCTCTGGCATCATGTATTTACATACCAGATGTATGTTTAGTTTTTTAGTACGCCGTTTTATCTTGATCAGTCTATGTATTGATTACGATGATTGTACCCCGTTGACGGCTTAATCAAGATGTTCACGCCAGTGGGTGGTGCTGGATCCGTGGGAAAGTACGCCTCAAGGTAGGCACGCATCCTCATCACACAAGGATGGGAAGATGATAGCAAGCTGCACACTCCCACCTATTCTTTGATGGAATCCGAAAGAGTGTTAAATCTCGTCAGCTTCTAGGGGTCTTCTCCCCCATGGAACCACCTACCACATGGCCGTGCAAGGTGACCAGCCGTGTTGTATCCTACAATATGTTGGGCCCGGAAGAAGCTGGATTAAAGCCTCAGTATGAAGAAATATGTTGAAGGGAATCTGATAGTACAGTTCAGGACTCCTGCCAGGGCTTCGCTCTCCCTCTGGAACAGACTCAGGAATCTGTCGCCTGATAGTTTACTAACCTACTGAAGGTTACTCGTATACTAGGGTGCATGTCTTCTGAATCCCTTTGCCTTAGAATTGTGCCCACCCCCAACCTCGGTACACAAGAAAAAATTACCATTCAAGAACTACTAGACTGGCCCCTGCGTTCATATTAGTAGATTTTTGTGATAATATAACACATAAGAGATCTGCCTCAGGAAGATGCTAATTCCTTTATGGTTCTCTTCTTGTCGACAGTCTGAACATAGTGAAAGAATCCTCGTGAGTCTTATGCGCACGTGGACAGATTTAGTGTGGGTTCGGCAAATACCAATCGCTTGGCTCCCTTGTCGTGTCGGTCGCCAATAAGACTGGAGCGTCGTGTCCGCATGTGGCTGCGGTCCATCTCAGATGCGAGGATTACCAGCGAGAACACCCGACGGTCCCCGGCTATCTCCACCAGCATAAGGTTGTTGGTGCAATCGATCAAGATGATCCTCCCTGCTCAAAGAAGGCCCCGAGTTACCCCCGATATTTTACAGGCTCTAATATTGTTGCAGGCCTCTTACGCGGCAGAGGGCGTAGCGATCTCCGCGCGTGATAATAGTCTCAATCTCGAGTTTGGACTAGTAAAAACCAAATAAACATTGATGTGTGTGTTAGTCGAAAACTGTCTGAGTTGTGCCCCCTGTCCACATGGCCAGTGAAATGGGTTTTCTTAACAGTTTTGTTTAATACTGCCTAGTTAGTGAACATCAATTGAAACTTCCATCGATATACCCTCGTAAGTCTGTGGAGGCGACGAGGAAGGGATTATAGTCCGCTGCCCGCCTACAGAGTTTGTAGCTCTGAATTATTTGAAAGAGAGCACTTGTTTTGCTCAAGGGTGGAAATTGAAGGAGTTTTTTAAGTACACGTGCTATGATTATCTTTTGTGAAGGTCTACTATCCAATAATAGTGTATCCATATCATAAGTGTTACTGACCGCTCGGGAATGTGGTCTGTCAGTACACGCGCGTTCTGAAGTGAATTATTAATTGAACCTGGTGAAACACGGAAAAATTATCTCTGGATTTTGTATTTTCGTAAAGTAGTTTTAAGGAAGTCGCTCACAGGGAACTCATTGTAAAAAATCTTAATCTGACCCATGATCTCAACTTCTCTGGTCCTGACACATGCATGTTCTTCTCGGACGTATACCTATTATTTCTAAATTTTTGAACATTGTATTTACTCTCGATGTGCATACCCGTTGCAGAGAGATACACAGATGGAACTCGTCGGCCATTGAATAATTCGGATAAGTTTTTTTTACTGGATCATATATGTGTCTCTTGAGAGTTTCACGACGACGAAGCGTGCTTATTACTCGTTTTCACAAAAATTCATTGGACCGATTGACCGGACTGGTGCGTTAACTTGACCTCACTGTCTTATTACCTGTGGTACATACTACCAATATATCACATAATTTGAGTTTGGGAATAGTGTGTGTGCTGAGAACCGTCGTTCTCCGCTCGAACGAAAGATATAAAGTGGTACGTCGATCGAAAACCGGGAAACATGAAAAGGTGGAGTGACTTGCGTATCAAATCATGTGTATTTGAACAAACTATAATCCTGCCCACTCTACCGAGATTCTATGTTCCGTTTCTGTACATTTAAGAGAAATCAGGGGGCATAAAAAAAAGAGTTTATATGAATTCAACTATATTACACTACCTTTCCAAGATAAAACGATATAGTTAGGACCTCAACTGTTAAAAAGAGATTTTATAGACAAGTAGGACCAAGAGACTTCGAGTAGGAGGTCAAGAATCAGTTTTAGGTACGCAGGATATATAGGGCTGGTAATTAAAGAAACACAGTAATGGATAATATTGAGAAAGTTCCCATCTCCTTGCCATGTGCAAAGAAGTTTATGGCCAAGATGTTCAGAGGGATTTTTCGCGCACGAAACGGGAGACAACGGAAACGAGACTCAAAGACACCTTATATTGCCCCGAATGACGAATATAGAGGAGGCATAAATAAGGCCGAAATCTTTAACACCTTTTTCATTCAAAAAGGCATGAAAATTAAATAGTTCGTGCGCCTGGACAGAGTATATAATGATTTCTCAAACAGGTTTTTTGTGAGTAAAAGTTTGGGGAAAAGAATGGCTCTCAAAGTTATTTCGAGGTATAATTTGCTATTTTATTCTATGCGAGAGACAGGTATAACCGTTTGAGATATCAATAGAAGCTATCTAGTACATAATGATGTACAATATTGTATGTCATTATTTTTTCCTAATAACACCTTACACTATTTCTATATTGTAGATAGACAACCTATAGAACAGAAATGGCTAATAGTAGAACTTTAGACCTTAAAAAGTTGCACATTAGAACAAATTGATTTGGGAAATATTTGGAGTTAGTTTAGAATTATAGAATGTTAGATTGGACATAGCAAGCACAGATTTGAGAAAGTTCAAGTTGATAGACACTTGTGTTTCTGATACCATTCGTATTGGACTGTTATTAATGACGGAGAGGAGACACCTTCGAGCAACATTGGCGACTTAATTTCGCTCACGAGTGGATCGAGGGTGGACTTGTTTGAGAATGAGAGGAGAGAGACTGCATCTTGGCCTGATTCAAATGTAGACAGGTATTGACCAAAGTTGAGAAAATTCATTTCAGGTGCTGGTTTATAATCGTACGACTGCGAGCAGTTGGATAGCTTATGTGGAAGTGGTTTAGTGGCGGTACGACAGAGATGAAATACGGGTGTGGCCGTAACAAAACAATGAACTAGACAATGCGTGTGTTGTTTCATATCGTTCAGAAACGTTCTTTAAACTATTCCTCATAGATCTGAAAGAGAAAGAAATATCTTGTCATTATTATATGATCGATAGAGATTATCCCACCAAGAAAAAGCTGAAAAGTTCATTTAAAATGAACTTTGATGATATCAAACTCAAGACAGCTATTCAAAAATATCATAATTCTCAATAAATTCCCTATGATATCTTTACAATGATTATAATGGTATATAATTGTCCCATCAACACGAATATATCAGAAATACATGAAGTACACGGAACAATTGAAGATAGCGACAGTGATCAATCTCATCAATCCAATAAAGAATAAAAAATTAAGATCTTGTAACAACGGAGTCATGGACATCCAGGGTTGGATCAAGGATCTAGTAGGATAATATACTTTAGTTTGACGCAGTGAGGGGATATGAAGATTTATTCACGTTAGGAAAAATATTCCCGAGGCAACGCGAGGGGATTCTTGTTTTTCTAGGCTGAATAAATTTCATTCCCCCGAGAATAGCCATGAAATTAAGTGCTTATATACCGGATCCTAAGCAAGGTACCTGTAGACTTTTTAATGGAAAATTCGGTTAATTAACAAGTTATCGGAGAACATCATTAAATTATATTTATTTTTTGTATCAATTAAATCAATTATTGCAGAGTAGCATGGAATATTAAAGTGATATTCATCTGCAATAAAGTTATACAGATAAAAAAAAATAATTTCAAGATACCTTGCAATGTTTGTTTTCCCTCTGCGTCATTCCGGAATCAGTCGGGTTTGAGTAAGTTGGACTGGAAGAGAAGTGGAAACAAGGAGACATACCGAGGGATTGGAAAACGACGTTTTGTCTGTGATGAAAAGCAGAGTTCACGTTGTCCTTCTCACGGCCTCTGATCTCTGATATACTGCCTTAGTCAGATTGATGGGGGATTTTTTTTGTATATGAAGGTATATAGCATTCTTGTAACCAGGCCACATTCGAAATTTTAGATGAGGAAGATTCAGACTGTACTAGAAGTAAAGCGATCCGCGTTGTGGGGGCGTCAAACCGCCTTTGATCGCTGTATTAGAAAGGTAACGGAGTACTTTCCGTGATGAAATGCAGTGTGATACAGTAAATATAGTAAGAAGTTTATAAAGTCATATTTTATGTGAAGCTGCATGTCGTCATAATAATCAATAAAAGCTCTAGTGAAGCTCTTATCGACTACATTGGGTAACATGTGTCAAGAAACGTAATTCAAAACTGAAGAGCATTCTATAAATTAAACAGATTCACTTACTTGGTATCTAAGAATAAGCAGACAAGGAAGAATAATCAGCATTATAAGGAATTTTATTTGTGGAAACTAAACATGGATAAATGGACTGTTAGTTCCACCGGTATAATATCTGATGAAATTCGCTAGATTTTCATGGAGAACACAGTTGTAGAAAGGAAGGCATGACGATGTAAATTGGGAAGTGTGAGTTAATACATGAAACAAGAAGGCAAACATCAATTCACAAGTCATAGACTACATAATAGAAATTCAGATTTGTTTGAAAGTCAAACCAATTTGATTTGACTGATTGTGAAGAATGTTTTTAAATCATAAATCAGTCATGAAATTTTTTAAACTGTTCATAGGCCATTTTTTGTGGTCTGCGATGGTTGGGAAAGAAAGAATTCCACTATACCCACTGTGTACGTACAGGCTTGGAGATGGGACCACAGATATCCGATTTAGTCAAAACTGCGCCAAGGGATCGGGTATAACTTTTATACCGAGTCCATAACGATGCTCAGTCCTGACATATAGACAACCATATATTTCTTGTCCAGTTCTATGAAAAATTTTCATCATTTTTGTGACCATATTCTTTCATTTGCTCACAGGTACACAGTCCTCTCGAATGCAATTTCTTTTCGGATGTACATTCATTTTACACTACTTTATTTTTTCCTTTTCTTCCAGTCACACGCTATAAGTGGAAATGAACAATCGGGACTTTTTGTTTGAGGGGCCGGCACACCCTGCAGCGACGGACATCCTTTTTCGGAGGAATCGGCGCTGTTGTGTATGCGTACAACTCCGATGAGGTGACTTATGGTATCCAGGGTCAGACGATTAATATCATATGACGTTGTGGGGGCTCTTGGGGAGATATGGGACTCTTCACAAAATTCCACCCTCGGCCAGTGTGCAGTGAAAGTCATTAGATCGAATTGCAAGCACTACCAGGTGAGTCCTGTAAATACTGAAGAGAAATGGGGAGTTGCCATTGTTTTTTCTCCTGATTATCACGCGTCTTTTTCCATCCGTAGGGGAGACATGTTCACTCGTGGTTGAGAAGTTACCAGTTTTAGGTGAAGTGCGTTGCAATTCTTACTTTGCATTTAAACGCTCGGGTATATTCAGTAAGGGTTATACATTTGTTCGTTTTAAAGTCATATTCCAACGATTACATGTGATGTTTACTTCTACTTCCGGGATATCGAAACCTATGTTAAACGTCTTTAGTTTGACTTGGTGCTCTAAGATCGAAAAAGGAACCTGGTCGATCGATCGATTCGATCAGAAGAGAGAGACAGAGAGTCTTGTTGACGGAAAGATAATGAGTGCTAATTGTCTATAAAACTGGAGAAGTTACAAGGAATTTACTAGGAACCAGCTACTGTAAATAAGGAAAGCAAGTGAATAATTCAGATGCTACAAAGAAGTTTATGTCTTCCCACCGTTTTGCAAGGAGAAGAACTTCCAGGGTTGTCATACTTTTCATACACAGACTGGGTGTAAATTATAAGTTTTTTGACTATACTGTTAGTCAGCAAGAACAAGACGATGTTATTATATACCGGGGTTTATTTAGATGGTAAGGAGATATCTTGCTGTTAAAATGTACTTGTGATTCCAAACATTCCGCTTGATTTTTGCTACTTGCCTATGTCAGTCTAAATGCAAACTTTAGTTAAGAAACTTCAAGCCTATTAGCTCAACTATATTGATCTCTAGATATTAGCATTTAATTGGTCGGTTACCCGTAACTAACTTCTTGTCACTATGTAATATGTGACTAATTTGTTTATCGATATGTATCTTGACCGGCTACAGTGGTGTGGCTTTTAATGATATTCGTGTTATTTCTACTTACCGTAACAGTGATGGCCTGTTTCTGAACTATGATTGTCGTTTAATTTACTAACGGTACAGTTGGTCTGCTTTTATATTGCGTTATTTTACTTACCGTTGCAGTGGTTGTGGCGTTTGATCTAATAGCAGGTATTTAACTTCGAGCTGGTACAGGGTGTGGCAGTTTGATATGAGTATTTCCACTTAGGCTATCATGGGGTATAAGTCTGTACTAGAAATGTCATTATTTACCGGTACAGGGTGTGGCTGTTTGAATTTCGTTACTTTACCCTTTCACGGTGTGGCCTGTCCGGGTAGTTGATTGGAATGCACTCTCCGTTTCTGTACTGCAGCAATTACATTACGGGTAAAAGGTAAGCATTACTATTTCTTTCACCCAAACATGTATTACAATTTGTTTCCCTTCGTCTCGACGCCTCAGTAAAAGATATTTCGGACATTTCACAGCCTGAGAGACTGCACGTACTGGAACGTCTCGAGAATTGACCTGATGATAGAAAGCGAAAGATAACGAACGAGTGAATCGCAATCTTCGTAAGGTCCTAAATATGAAATACGCAAAAACAAGAGTGTGGGCAGATCAGGAACCCCTGGACAGAACCAGAGGTGGGGTGCAAAGTGAGACCTAGGAGGAGTATGGCGACTCCCTGGTTGACCGGGTCACAAACCCGCCGTAAAGACCCATAGTCTTGATCAGGTTAAACGGAACAAGTCCGTAGTCAAATCTGTGTGTGAAAAACAGCTTAACAATTGGTGTATGAAACACATCAGACAGCGAATTTGGACTCAATGATAGTTAATAAACTTAACTAATATTATCTGTATTTATAATTATGCTATTAAACTTACATCCTACCGCTCACTCGTATAAATTTACAGGCTATCTGCTTCTGCTATTTATTACAACTTAATTTATCTCGACCCTGCTTTCTCACGATCCCCCTCCAACTAAAGGAATGTTTCAACAGGTATGCTTATACTGTATGTATATATGCCCTTTTTACTTAACCAATGTCAATAATGACATTTAACAACTGACGTCACACTTTTGTAACTTTTCTAAGTAAACCGGAAACATGGCTTTACCAAAATAATGAAAAGAATGACGAATATGGGAAAATACGGGATACATTCCAGTGATACCTAAAGATATGAAATACCGTAATAATGACAACTACAGTTATTTATACATACAGAATGGATTCAATCGCTATTGATCGGTGTATCTCGGTATTAATATTCGCCACCACGTTCATCATCACGACCGCATATCATTACGTTCTGCATTTATCATTTAAGCCTGGTTCTAATGAAATATCTCTTGCCTATACATGTTATAGAACAGGTTTACCTGTATTCACATCAGCTTATTGTAGCACTCGAAGCTACAGAGCCGATTCCGTAAATAAAGGGGGGTAAATAAAAATAAAAACAATACTTTAGACCCATGTATTACAGTATCAATATGTATTCATGCAAGGCCAATTTTCAGTCCAATGAAACAACGAACTTGGTCACGTGTAATGTTCCTTACTGGGAGGACACAAAATAAATGTGTTCAGGTACCCTGTCAACACACGGTACAGCCAGAACAATTGAAGACACTTTAGTATACTACATCAAAACTAAATAAATTACATTGAACAAAAGAGTATCTAGCAATGTAAGATTTGGTCTGGATTTTGTGCATGGGCAATGTTCGTACTTTTCAGGGAATGGAGCAAAGTTTGATTTGATAGTGTCTCTGTATAATTACATTACTAGTACATGTATGTGTGATTAATCATCAAACAAAACAGTGAATATTTCCACAGCAAATATACTAATCA
>CAJDSM010065584.1:5256-20628 GCA_903981925.1 Ostrea lurida | reverse complement strand
GAGCGATGTGGCCCATGGGCTTCTTGTTATGCTCCCCGAAGAATTTCGGGGGAGCATATAGTCACCGTCGTGTCCCGCCGTGCTCATATCTCTAAACCTTTCATCATAAATTGATACAATTACCAACAAATGATCCTTTGTGACAAGGGCTTGTGATCCAAGCTTTCAAGGTCATTTTGAAAGGGTCAAGGTCACTCAGAACTTATAAATATTCCTTATTTCAACAGCTTTTTAACATATAAGTTCACACCTTCTAACCCTTTCATCAATAGATTCATCATAATTGATCTCAAATATTCTTTAGACATGAATCTTTGGACAAGTAATTTTCAAAGGTCAAGGTCACTCAAAGCATATACCATATATAGGGGAAAGTGCCTTTTTTAACAGTTTTGAACAAGTATTGAAGATGTATCCACAAATAATTAATACGCAAATGGGTTTCAGGTAAAAGTTACTCAAGGTCATTATTTAAGGAGTCAAGTCACTGAGAACATGTATTATATACAATGAGAAAGTTCCTTATTTTCACAGTTTTTGAACAAGTATTGATCATATATCACTTGAATAATTAACAAGCAAATTACTTTTATTAAAAGGTGACTTAGGTCATTTTGTGAAGGTCAAGGTCACTTAAAATACATATCTTGTATATGGAAATAAACTTCATTTCAACAATATTTCAACAGTTATTAAGTATTTCATTGGTTAGATGCAATTCGGGGAGCTTATTCATCAGTTTTACTGATATTCTTGTTAATCAAGGGACTATGTAGTTTTAAAAAAATACTTGTTTGCGAAAATCCCTAGGGGGTCCCCCATTACCTTTACAGGCACACGTCTAATACAGTT
This sequence comes from Ostrea lurida, assembly GCA_903981925.1. Classification (NCBI taxonomy): domain Eukaryota; kingdom Metazoa; phylum Mollusca; class Bivalvia; order Ostreida; family Ostreidae; genus Ostrea; species Ostrea lurida. The sequence continues at coordinate 19,776 of CAJDSM010065584.1, read as the reverse complement.
GAAATAGAAATCAGTAGTAAAACAAACTGCTGTATTGCCTTTTCACTTTCATACTTTATTCCCTCATTATGCAACGTAGTTCCATTAGTGCTTTCCTTTCCATTTCATTTGGACAACAACAAAAATCATGTCAAATCGTTCTTGTTTTCAACAATTTATCCACGGTTCCCTAATAGGTAGGGTTTTCTGGAGGTATCGAACCTGACCAGGGAGCTCCCAGGGAACTACTGAGTCAAACCCCTTGCTTCACATAAGATCATGTCATACATGTTTGTTTTACGTCCTGTCCACTGGCCAAACATCATCAGTAACACAGATCTCTGGGGAAAAACAAACCAAGTGCCCGTAGAGAAAGAGATCAGAAGATGAAGATGGTGGTGGATAGGGCACACCCTGAGGAAATCAACATCAAACATCACCTGCCAGGCCCTAACCTGGAATCCTCAGGGGAAGAAGAAAAAAAGAGGGAGACCAAGGAACATCTGGAGGAGGGACCTAGAGGCAGACGCTTGGGAGAGCTGGAAAGGATCACCCAGGATCGAGGACGATGGCGGGCAGTGGTTGATGGTCTTTACCCCACAGGGGGTTAAGGCCTAAGTAAAGTAATTAAGGAATATGAAAACAGATCAGCTTACAAAGGAACACAATTCGTGCCCATGGGAATTCCCACAGACTGTTGGAAGACTTAATCAGCAAAAACTACAAAGCTAGTCAATAAAGACCTCCAGCATTGCTTTGATATCAACTTTAATATCAATTTCAGAGTACTTGTGCGTAGAATCAGAGTGAGTTTAACAATCTTTTTTTATAGATATTGCCTTTTACCACTTTTGTTGAAGAAGCAACTGTCTATAATTCTAAAATTGTCTAGTCTTTAATTTATTGCGAGGAATGGTAGTGTAAAGTGTTGAGAAGCCAAACGTTTTAATCTTGTTGATTTGAGAAAAGTTCTCGGTTTTCAAATTTACTAAACGTTCTATGGAGTTTTCCAGAATACATAATTATTTGATTTAAACCACTTCTGAAATATGTTGTTGCAGAATACGTCTGAAATTCTACGTTGAACATTCTAGGTTTGATTGCAGTTCCTGGATCAAAATAGAAGCCGGTACCTCCGGTTTCAAAGCGAGCACCCTTACCACCAGACTAGCGTCCATACCACCAGACGAGCGCCGCACCACCAGTCTAGCGCCCGCATTACCTGACTAGGACCCCTACCACCAGACGAGCGCCATTACCACCAGTCTAGCTCCCGTACAACCAGGTTAGCACCCGTACCACCAGATGAACGCCCTTACCACCAGACTAGCGCTCTTACCACCAGTGTAGCATCCTTATCACCAGTCTAGCGCCCGTACAACCAAACGAAAGAAATTTCCACTAGGTTTAGCATCTTTACAACCAGACTAGCACCCGTACAACCAGGTTCGCGCCATTACCACCAGACAAACGCCCTTACCACTAGACTAGCGTCCTTACCACCAGTCTAGCGCCCGTGCCACCAGTCTAGCGCCCGTACCACCAGACTAGCACCCGTACAACCAGGTTCGCGCCATTACCACCAGACAAACGCCCTTACCACTAGTCCAGCGCCCTTACCGCCAGACTAGCGCCCTTACCAACAGTCTAGCTCCCGTACCACCAGATTAGTGCCTTTTCCACCAGACGAATCCCATTACCACCCGGCTAGCACGACCGATACGACTTTATAAAACGGTAAATGATTTGATATGTGAAGTCATTTATACTTAATCTATGTATTTCTAACACTTTGTTTCCTTTCATTTTAAACTGCACGTTGCAATCCATGGCTAGTATCACCCCACTGTGTCTTTAACGAACACCTGCGCTCTCACAAGCTAAAATAATTGTGAAATGACGTGTGATGGATCTATAGAAAATGACAAATATTAACATATTGAAAAATAACGTAAACGAAACCGCTCATCTTCATGTTTTTGAAATGAACATTAATTTATAAGGTTACTCAATGCACACAAACGTAAAGGTTCCACACAAATCAGTTTAAACTAAACTCACTCAGTTGCCTGTTTAATACTTTGATTTTCTTTTGTTACTAAATGTTTCCAAATTTACCAGCGAATATTCCATCAGCAGACCATTGACAAAGAAGAGTCAGAATATACTTGATAGGGAACGCCAGACGATACCAAATGGCCATAACGATTACTAAGTTAAACATAATCTGATTTACGATAGGGAAGCCAGTGCGTAACTAAAGGAAACAAGCTTTGTATATTGAAAAACGTGTAATTGAATATTTTATCGAAAATGAACATATTGTCAATCCATGCATTGAATTCAGCACGTTATCGAATCATTCATTATTCGCAGTACATGTATGTGACAAGAAGCCACTGACTGCCAAGTCATGTACTAGTAGATATCAACGGGCAATTTCTTACAATTTTCACATACATGTATTTGGTAGATTAGCACTCATTTTCGAACATTATATATTTCATCAAATTAAATCTGCAATATGAATGTAACGGACATTTAAAATAATAAATTTTATTTTTGAAAATACACGAGGTTGTAACTTTTCATGGTAAGCGTAAATCATTGCATTTCATACCCTCGTATGTTTTAAAAAATTAAATTCAATGCGTGGACCCTGAATTCTTTAGCTTGCCAACGCCTTCCGTGACACGAGACCTCCGTTTTTAAGGACCCGTGATTATTCTTGCGTTTGGTGAAGGATCAACCACTACCTACTAGTATTTTCACGTCTTAGGATTGACGCGACCATGCCACGAGCCAAACTCACGACCTCCAACTACTGACATATTTCCAGGTTTTCTCTACCAAGGGACAACAATTTACTATTCCCTTTGGTGCCATCCAATATATGTGTCTTAGTACCTTACCTACCATAATTTTTTTTTAGCAATAACAAAATATGCAAATGATCAATATATCTTTTTATCCATGTTATAACAACAACAGCATTTTGTATATTTTTCATATAGGGGTTAAATTGAATTTCTTTTTTGGAAAAAAAAAATTATTTAAAAAAACCATGTTAAATCATGTAAAGGCAAAGATAACGAACAGTGATCAATCTCGTAAGTACACACAAATACCTACAATGATATACTATTATATCATTCTATAAGTACACCCAGTGCTTCTTTAATAACGTTTTTTGCACTCAGGGAGTCTTTTTCTTTTATTAATTCAAGCAAAGTCATATTGAAAGTGAAACTGTTGTTTGGTAACCACCGATAAGCTTAAACAATGTAACAGTTCATTATGGGTCGGGGAAACAGTCTGACTTTTAATGATATGCTAAAACATAAACTTAGTGGTAAGTCTTCCAGGGAAGACATGTGCCGCCTGCCTACTTCTAATTTCATTTGAAATTTAAAATACCATCATGGCAAAAAAGTATTCAATTATAATGTTTTTTGTCAAAATTCAGTTCTGTTCAAGTTTACCAGAATGACAATGCATATCCTACCATGATGAATTAGATGAATGAATGAGATGCCGTTTGTGAGATTCTATCTGAAAGACAAATTTGTTTCTGTCAAAAAAATTAAAGTTGCGTCAAACAGGAAGCTGACATGCGGCAGATTGGAAACTGCGTTACACGATACAGTTGTCTATACTGATGCTCTGTGCCACATATCAGGAAGCTGGCCTCTGTGGTTTCTGAGAAAAATGTGACAGAAATTTGTCCATGTTCAAAATATTCAAAGTTGCGTCAAACAGGAAGTTGACATGCAGCAGATTGGCACCTGCGTTACACGAGACAGTTGTCTATACTGATGCTCTGTGCCACATATCAGGAAGCTGGCCTCTGTGGTTTCTGAGAAAAATGTGACAGAAATTTGTCCATGTTCAAAATATTCAAAGTTGCGTCAAACAGGAAGTTGACATGCAGCAGATTGGCACCTGCGTTACACGAGACAGTTGTCTATACTGATGCTCTGTGCCACATATCAGGAAGCTGGCCTCTGTGGTTTCTGAGAAAAATGTGACAGAAAATTTTGCGACACCGACGACGATGCAAGACGACTAAAGTGATCCCTATATGTCGCCTCCGCTAACGCAGGCAGGCGACACAACAAAGGTAGGAAAACAGTAAGGAATTTTTTTGTAGGTTAAGTAATAGTGCTCTTTTTTATTATCAAGTTCACAATTTTCTCAAGGTCGCGGTAGCATTTTTCATATGTCGTGTATATTTCGACAGCTAATTCAAAGTTTGTACACTTTGTTTGCATCTTGTTTTACACATATTTAAACATTTTAATTTTTTGTTGTTATACCGATGTACATTGATTATATAGAAACCCAGTTTGGTAACTCAAAGTTCAGCACAGCGTTCCGCAACGCCATTTGCTCGAAACCAATACACGCCCATGTGCCGTCGAGCACTGCATGCTTCTGTAGAATGTTCCGAGGTAACAATATGCCACGTGCTACGTACAAGACCATTCCTTTTGATATTTCCATAGATGATCTCAAAACATGGGGGTGACCCAGCTGATGATATATACTCTTGCATGTCCCGAATTATCTCATCGTATTTTGAACACTAAACATGAAAAGGTGAAGATTTATCTCAAGTATCGCACATAATACAAAATAAGATGTCGGCAAACACGATCCCCTGGACACCAGAGGTGGGATCAGGTGCCTAGGAGAAGTAAGCATCCCCTTTCGACCGGTCACATCCGCCGTAAGCCCATTGTCTTAATCAGGCAATCGGAGTAATGTGTAGTAGCTATAACGACATGGATAGAATATTCAAAATGCTGACTTTAAACGTGACTGTTGAAACTTCTGCACCATCATGTTAAGTTCAGTAAACACTTAGAAGAAATGGCGAAAAAGAAATTCAAAGGAACAGTCATGCCTTAATGGATAGTATAAACGGACATTGCACGGATGAAAATAATTATGGCATAATGCTGTCCGTTGATGAAAATCGTTTCCGCCTCCGCTCGTGGCTGCTGAGATGTACCGTGCTATTAACGGGAAATACCATCTGAATAACGGACGTTTACCGGGTTAAACGCACATGGAATGCATGGTAAACTGGTATACCGTTTTTTCAACAGAGACGAACGGGTTTGTACCGTTTACGTGACTGACAAAACGGATATCATTGGAAAGCGGATATTGTTTTCAGATTTATTATCATCGATGACATATTCTCATACCTCCAAAAGGAAGGTCTACACATGTTGGGACGGATAAAGGCAGGGTACGGGGAAACACTACAAGTCTCTCTACTCTTTCCTTTGTCATTGACAATTGTGGGGAAGAGCAGATTGCCGCCCAAGATTCACAGGTAGAGACTCTGTTTGGATCTTGAGAGATTCGCGAAGGCTCTAATAGTCCAAGACATTCGTCTTAGAAAGTCCAACAACATTAAAGGACGCAAACTGGTTAAATACAGGAATAGAAACGCGCGAGTTTCGATTTTAACGCATAGCTACCGTACACTAAGCGGACAACATAGCCCAGTGGTGGCCGTTTCAAGCATGCTCAAAACTTTCCGCAGGATAAGGGACGTTTACATAAATAAATGCTTTAAAATCTTATTAAAAGCTACAAGGATCTTTTTGTAAGCATACTTATTTAGTAACGATTCAAACGTCCGCCATACATTAGAGGTTTACAGTTGTTACATTGGAGTATAAATGCAATATGTCAATAATATGTATTCCTTAGAAGTGTACAATCCAGTTTCTTCAACTCATGACCCTAGGCTACAATGGGGTTTACGCGAGAGGATTCAACTATAGTCATTGAACTATGTGGCCTATGAGCTTCTAGTTTTGATGAACACCTTGTATTCTGATAGAGAAAAAAAACACTATTCTGCTCAACTTGCATCTGTTTGTACAAAAGGCAGAAAAAAAGTTATTTTTGTCAATTATCTTAGTTCAACAGGAAAAGAATTATAAGATGAGAGAGATGTGATATGGTATCGAACTCAGCAAGTCATCTGTAAATTTGGAACAAGATCATTGCATTGGGTCATAAATTAATATATATGTACCTATGTAGTTATTGCTAAAGTAAATGCTCTTAACACATCATAAACAGAATAGAAATTCACTTGAGTACATGAATTCATTGGTGAACTTAATTTCATATACCAGATATGTCGTATAAGCAACAGTAAGAAAGTTACTCAACTATCCGGGTATCCTTGGCGAGAATCGCGTCATAGTAAATATTTTAGCAATAGTAAATTACACAGGTTCTTACGGGACTGAATTAGAATGAAAGTTTTTAATTTCACCTGTTTCAACAAATTGCAGTCCTGACAAGAAACAATACGCATAGTTATTACAGTCTGTTGCGTTCAGGTGTTGGTGATTGATGCATACATGTTTCGGTACCAAACCTCTCCTTTTTGGCTTACTTATTACTATCCCAGGTGGTTTCCTTAATCCATTACCTTAATACGTTTAGGGTTAGAATTATTGAGCAATGGTAAGGTTGGCTCCGATTTTTCTTAATGTCCGCCCTCGTGCTTTGGAATGCGTTGTTATATAGATCGTTCTTACATTTTGCATTTTTACATACTGGTCGGGATTGGTCAGTATTCAGTAATGTATATGTTTACATTGCAGCCCTAAAATAGCTTCTTTAGAAACATATGTTTCCAGTTCTTATCCATACGATCATTCACGCAGCAACTTGGCTTTCTCAATGGAATGTAGTGTCATCCAACGGTCTTATTATGAACCATTATACAAACGAGAGAAGAAATGTTCATTTTTCATACAGATATATATTTGGCACCACCACACTGCAAGCGCTTATGTGATTATGTAAATCTGTAGATAATGCCCTGTTTAAATTCTGGCCGAGATAAAACAGACTTCTGACCATGATATTTACAAGTACTCCTGGATCGCTTTTTTGGGTCACGCACCTGGCCAAGCCTTGATCGTTTAATATACAGTCAAATATTCAGCGACACTTTTGTGTAAGTCTACACTTCACACCTGACATAATTGGCGTGAACTGGGATTTAATGGACACTTAATTAATTACCGGCTGAAACGCCGGGAGAGTGCAGGAAATCCTCAGTAAGCCAAGGAAGGGGACACAACTGCGTAGATGTACCTTTTGAACAGCTGGCGAAAGGTCCTCACCTCCATGTGGAGTGTCACCTTTGAATGAAGATTTAAGACGTAGAGCAGAAGATATAAAAGGATTTACTACTGCTTTTAACACGACTGTATCATTTTTCAGTTACCCACACATTGCTCCACAAGGTTAATCCAGTTCTCTCTAGCTTCTGTAAACGTTTGATTCATCTCTGACTGATTACCATGAGAGTTTGAATCCCACTTGCAACAACAGAGACTGGATCGGTTGCTCTAGAGGGCCTTAATCGGATACCAAAGAAGACAAGTGATGTATTTTATTTATGTTAAAGTCAAGAAAATGTGACCCAAGTTTATTCTGATTAAGGTGAACTATTGCGAAAAGTTAATTAAACATTTGTATGTATCTCACAATTTCTTCACTTTGAAAATCCATGTCTTTCATTTTTGTAAAACCTGAAATGATAATTTCAATTAAAACGCATGATCGTTGTTGCGTTTGGTTCGTACCATGCAGGAAACACTAGTTTATTAACCTAAAATGACTTTCAGATCTATATGTTCAAGAAATGGAGGAAGAAGTAGGGCGGAGTAAAATGTCCTTAGAAAATTATCTGTCAACCATATGATAAGGAAATCTAAAACTTCTTACGAGAAAGAGAACTTTCAACGAAAAAAGACCTCCCTTTCAACGAAAAAAGATCGAACTTTTATTTTTCCGACTTTTATTTTGAGATGTTTTGATAAAATTATCATGGATTTAACCAAATCTTTTCTCAGAAAAGTATATTTGCCGTAAAGATTTAAGTTGTGATTTTGACTTGTAAAATATAAAAATTGCTCAGACTGTCATCCTTGTCAAAGATATGCATATCGGAATTGCCTTTGGAGCAAATCTACGACAGTCTGTGGTACAAAAGATATGACGTCACAGGATATTTGAACATAATCAAACAACAGCAAAATAAATTCATGAAAATGTCTAATTTGATAAAATTACTATTGTCAATGAACCATGCGTGCACTCCCCGTGTCAGTTTCGTTTAGATTATTCGTGATTCTTTGTCAAGAAGTTGTATACTAATTTACCATGTCTACAGTTCGTAATTATTTTATGTGATTTGATTTTAAGAAAAAAAATATACAGAACAATGGAAGGAAGTAGATGCTGCATGGCAAGGAAACAATTGGCAAATGGGGCCTGAAAAGATCGACTGTCTGTCAACTTGGACTTCAAAATTTTGCTTCATGAAATGAAAATTACTTTGTTTTGATTCATATTGCCTCTGGATAATAACTTAATTAATCTTGTATATTCTGTGCGTTTGTTTGTTGTTTTTCGGCAATTTTTCACTGAATTAGAGACATCAGCAGCTTTTGGTGAAGTATCACAGATATTGACTTATACATGCAGTGAGTATTTTTTATCATGTCAACGTTTACTTTGTCGCGTGATCTCCGTTTTTACAAAACATATCCAAAAGACCCTAATACTGGAAACTTGGCGATGGTAAGTCACCACCTATGTTAAAAGTCCAAAGTTTTCGTACTAGATTTGACGACCGGTAATCCCGTTTACATTGTTTCGACTAAGGGCTCACGGTGGGTGTGACCGGTTGGCAGAGGATGCTTACTCCTCCATGGCACCTGATCCTGCCTTCGCTTTTGTCGGAGGTCCGGGTTGCCCTACACTCGACTTTTTATATATGATATTTGGGACGATGATTACGTTTAACACATTGTTCACTTCTCCAATTTATATTTGAAACAGCCGGAATTGAGACTCGAACACAGGTCCTCATGGCTGCGAAGTGAGCACACGATTACTAGTCTACATGCTGCAATAGCGCATAGAGTAATAATGATAAGGTACAGAACACAATGTAAATGTCTCAAAGACGCAATGAATGATACTTGACATGAAGCGAAGCGCTGGCTTGTACTGACTAAAGTCCGAGCTGCGTAGCTGGACGTTCGTGTTGAAAAAAAATGTCACTATCCCAGAAGTCCCTCATCTAAAATGGCGACGATCTCGCAAAGTCTTATCCATATCTAATTACGAACTTGCAACTTTTGGTCCCCAACACGATGCAGTGCGCTGCATTAACGAAAAAAAAATAAAGAGAGGCCCATGGGCCACATCGTTCACCTGAAGGATTTACCTCCGCACCTACTACACGGCCGGCTTATCGTTCTGCTGCACAACCCAAATTGTTTGTTGCAAAGAAAATCATGAGAACGACTTCCGGTTGTGCATTAGATCGATGTTGAAAACAACAACCACGTTGCTAAGAGGAAAATTCTAGCTTTATATTATAGGTCATTTTCGTCAATCGAAAGCAGTGTGTTTGATGCAAGTTGGGCCAAGGGAACTTTGTCTTCTGTGCTAAATTATTTAGTTTTCATACCTTGCGACTGCCTCATATTTTCCTCAAAAGTTTTGCCCCAGGTTCAACCTAGGGAAATGTTGTTTGTTTTATTTTGATTAGCATTTCTAAACCTTTACCCATTTTATTGTATCACGTATCAATTTGTAAACATTCTTTTAAAACCGCCTTCTTCATTCTAACAAAGTTTATCTTGCCAATGTTAAGAAAATATAATGTTTACCATTGATCCGAAAAGAAAATTGTTGTGCAAGAGCATCATACTGTTGTGCACTGAGAAAACCGAGTTGTGCAAGAAGAACGAGAAGTTTTGGATGCGAAAAACCTGCGGAAATACATCTAATTTAAAATAAATTCTCCCAGCTCATCGGATTTGTTGTTTCTATCTTACACCCGCTTCGTTTTTGTATTTAGAAATTTAAAATTCTCCCACGCGTGCAAGATAAATTAACAAAATCGATGAGCTGGAGAAGAGGGGAGATTTTTTAATTTAATTTAGCATTGGGAGTAATAGAGGGCGAAGGAAGAGGAGGGGCGGGACGAGAAAGAAGATTTAATTTTTCAATTTACGAGATTGCCGAAAATACGTCAATGGCTCATTGATACGAATGGACTGACCTGATTATTTAGCCAAGGATCTTCCTTTTTCATCTAACTCATTTCCATTGGACCGATTTCGGCTAAAAGCAGTTTTAGCAGAACTTTAAATTTGTGTTGTGAAACACTTGGTTTATGCCACAGAACTTAAACTTTTCTTTCACAAACTATAAATTCGAACACATGGCAATTTATCGATGCAATCTGTTATATTGCATAGGCGATAGGGACTGGATTTTGAAGGGGGGGGGGCAAACTTCTAATTTAAGTAACAAGCAAAATAAAAGAAAAAAGGAAACCAAAAAAAAAAAGAAAAGGGGGGGGTAATTTGAACACAGAAAAGATGGGGGGGTGGGTTGTTAATTTGACACAAGAAAGGAGGGGGGGGCTTCAATTATGTGATAAGCAAATAAAGAAAGGTCATTTCGAAACATTTGAAAGTGGGAGGGGGGGCGGCAAGCTTCTATACAATACATTTGTTACCACTGTCTAAGCGGCGGTGGGCCGATGGGATTCCTGAAAATCACTATATAATGACTGGGGCCTGATTGTATAGTTTTGTAAATAGAACTAGGTGTTATCCTCTGTGCACAAATCAAAAACCAACCCGCTTGTGATAGTACTAAATTTTAGGTCCTAAATTACATTATCTCTTATGTGCAAATTCTCGACAGATCCCGAAAAATGATGTATATGTAATATTAAAATTAAAACGTTTCAATGTCGCGGTTCTATTATTGGCACCAATTGACGTATATTTTCCCGTTTCCAGGTTCTATTTAGTCAGTAACAACTGTCTCTAACTACAATGCACCAACCATGCGCTTCTCATAGTCACCATCATATAGATCTAACTGGCACAACATAATTTTCTCCTTATCGGTGATCATTGTGCGCTAAAATAATAATTTATAAATATAGTCCTTATCTTTCCGTGCTAATTAAGACTTAATTTTTTGTTGTCACCTTAAGACATTTGAAGTTTGGTATGGGCGTTTAATTAAAAAAGTGAAGGACTGTTTACATATTGATCGTGGACACCAATAATGGTTAACACAAGGTTTAGGAAAACGCTATCTAAAAATACATCATCAGTTTTCGCTAGGGTTGAACCTGGGGAAAATCTTTGCTAGGGGAAATGTAGTGTGTTAGCAGTCGCTGTATGATTAAACTTTCAGTCCCGGTGAGAAGTCTTCCCAGGAAAGAACAATGGCTAGGTCGCTCTGCTGCACACGTATCCTCCAAATTTCATATTGGGAAAGAAGATTGAGTCTTTTCTATTCATTATTTAAAGTGTGACTATCGGATCAATGGATTAATAAAGTTTTTTATATTATTCCATCTTATATTTTTTATTTGATCACGAAGTTACGTCAGTTGACTGTCCCAAGATGTTAACCAGAAAGTGTACACCCATGCAGAAGTTGAGAAATTTGGACCCCTTGAATACTTATAATGTTTACACATAAATGAGACTGAGATGTAAATTTGAAGCAATAGTACGTAATGTTATAAGAGTGACTCATTTGTGGATATGGTGTAGAATTTTCTAGTAGGATTTGAAAATAAATCATATTGAATTTCAAGGTTTCTCCTGTGTGTTGCCGCTCCTCCCCTGTTACCAACGGCCTCCAGTATTTATTATAAAGTTTTTTTATAAACCAAAATGAAGTTCTGAATCTCATAGGAACACAATTCACTAATGTTTAGTGGTCCAAAGAGATTGCTAAAGGTTATCATGGTCTTGTGCAGATTGGGAATAAAGCTGGCTGTTACACGATCTACAGTTTGATCGCTATAGGGTGAATGCTCTGCGTGCCAAAAGTAATCAAGGAGAGTGGCCTCTGATCTGGTGTAAATTCCTAGAAAACCAAAACTAATAGACAGAGAATTTATCATTTGTTTAAAAATATCTCAAGAGTTGCGTCTAAAACTATGGAAGCTGACAGTGCCAGCGCAGCATTGGAACACTGCGTTACACATCGGATTACAGTTGTCCATACTTGTATACTCTGTACCGTCGTCTGTTCGACTAACTACTCACGCATAAGCTCGGGCCTGGTCGTTGTCTTCGGACGATAATTTAATGTGACTAAGACAGAAATATTTTTTCATTTGTGTAACAACCATATGGGTGCAATAATAATCACGGTTCAAGACAGAGTTTGACATGTGGCAGATAATTGTGAACTGCAGTCTTTGCACGATGATACAGTGCGGTCACTCTTACTGAACTCTCTTACCAAATATCAGTATACGTGCTGGCCATACGTGTGTGCCTTAGCTCCTTACGGAAATAAATTACATTAAGAACTCTACAAGGAATATTTTCATGTGTTAATGAGAACCTATATCTAAGTTTGCCGGTCGGTCCAAACAGGTAGTTGGACATGCGGCAGATTGAAACTGTCGTTACACGATACAGTTGTCCATACTGGATGCTCTTGTTGCCAAATATCATGAAAGCTGGCCTATGTGGTTTCTGAGGAAAATGTGACAGAAAATTTTGCCGACACCGACGACGCGACGCCAAGACGACTAAAGTGATCCCTATATGTCGCCTCCGCTAACGCAGGCAGGCGACACAATAAGTAATTTGTACAGATAGCACAAATCCCTTGGCCACTGTCTACACTTCCGATTGAACGAAACTACCTAATATATAAAGCTCAAATTTTCCCCGCTAACTTTGCAACCGTGGTTGTGGTTTTCACTCGATCTAATGCACAACTAAAGTCGTTTCTCATGATTTTCTTTGCAGAACGATAAGCGGACCGTGTACTACAGAGCATCTGCATTCAAAGAATGCTTCTTTAATTGGCAGATTAGATCTGAATCTTCAAATATCTATATTGTTACAATAAACTGTTGAAGTTGTTTACATTGGAATGACAATGACGCTACCGGAGTCTCAATTGGTATTCCGCATTGCCTTTTTTACAAGAAATACAGACTGTTCAACATAGCGATTTTTATGTTCCAAATTAAAGGAATAGGTTTTTCAATGCAAAAGCGCAGAAAGATAAAGGAAACAGTGATCAATCTCGCAATCCCAACACCAGAATATCAAACTCACTTGAAGAGTTGGATACATCTGCACCTCCTGGTTATACCAAGAGAGGATTCCTTACTAGTCTTGGTGGCAGATTATAGAGCTGTCACTGCGGTGTGTGAGTACTTCCGGCTGTACTATAGAGAGTACTACTATAGCTCATAGGCTGGGGGTGGAAGAGATATTATATAGACTGAACATCTAAGAGAGAGATACGTCATTCAGTAGAACAATATGATCAGAGAGAGGATTAATAATCCCTGTAATAACAGAGAGGGATCAAGGTCCTGGTAAGCTACGATCACGAGTGACGGTCTAACGCACTTCTCTCTTGTCATATATCTGCATAGCAGTCATACTGCTCCGAACAGTATGCTGCATCTATATAGCTGTCGTGTCCTGTAAGATAACAGAGACGTATCATGGTGCCTGTTAGGAGGATTATATCATCCCTGTGAATAACAGCGAAGGAATCAAGGTGCCTGTAGAGGAAGTTAATCCATCCGCTGTAATCAACAGAGAGGGGTCAGGTGCCTGTAGGAGGAATTTAATCTCCCTGTGTCAAGATAATTAGGACAGGCGTTACCAAAATAAGGAACACTATGTTCTGAATGTAACTTCTTCCTATGTTAAAAAAGATACATATGACAAAGTCTAAAGTGGCAAGAAAACAGATTTTCAATTAAAGTTGAAATCCATGCCCCTTCGAGCCACCAAAGACTTTTCTTCAGGAATATTTTATAGGGAAAAACCCAACATTATGCACATTTTTTTTTTCATAGGTTGCAATCTTTTAATTGTTGAAAGTTCATTATTTTAGGGATATTTCAGTTTACAATGACTCGGGGGGTTCTCTAATTTTTTATATCAAAAGGTCTTGTGGAAGATTTCGAAAATGGTTCTTTTTAACACTCTCATTTTTTCTTGATAAATCATCTGTGATATCAATATCAGAATTTATATACATTCGTGCGATGTTAAACTTAGCCACAATTTTATAAAAGATAATAAACATAATTATACCGAAATTATTTTTACTGTAATATCTGAAATTCATCTGTATGATAAGAAAGATTGACGCTTTCTTGTTAAAAAAAAACCAAATTTTGTCGTCTATAACAAATTACCATAGAAACTATTGTCTACTGTGTTACTTTTGTAAACCCAAGATAGCTCTCATAGAAAAACAAGAGGGCCCATATAGCCACATTCGCTTCACACTGACACTGCTTCACTATGAAAAAGAGCAGTAGTAGGCAACCTTTAAACCCCGTTATGGTGGCCCCACCACCACGGATGGGGGGGGCGGCATTATCTAAACACAAAATTAAGGACTACTCCATATCAGGAAGCTCTTCATGTAAAATATCAACTCGTCTGGTTC
>CAJDSM010065583.1:545-15095 GCA_903981925.1 Ostrea lurida | reverse complement strand
GAATTCCTGAGGGTGGATCTACCTTAATGTATGATATACAAACTGGCGAAGTTAACAATGTGTTAAACGTAATCATAATCCTAAAAGCATATACAAAGTCGAGTGTAGGGCAACACGAACCTCCGACAAAAGCGAAGGCAGGATCAGGTGACCCTGTTGATCGGTCACACCTGCCCTGAGCCCATAGTCAAAACAAGGTAAACGGGGTTACTCTTCATTAACTGTAGTAGGAAAATTACAGTCTAACAAAGGGTATGAAACGACTAAGTCAACATGTGACTTAATGATAATTTGTAATCGCAAACAAGGTCATTATAGTGACCGTAGAATTTGCAAAATGGTGACTTTAAACGAGAACCGATATAGCCTTACAACATCAACTTTCCAGTTAATAGTTGGCCTCGCTTTAAAACGTCCTCATACGCATGGCATGCTCTTGCGTATTTAATCAACTGGGATACATACACACCATAAGCAGGTGATAGTGGTACATTACTATATAAAAATACGTGTTTATTTGTCGTATTTTCTTATTGATGAATGTTAATGTATGGGTATTGGAAAATGGCAGAGATCACTTTTAGTCCATACCTTTGAATAGTGGCACATTGTAAATTCCAAACTTGAATCTGCTCTTCTATATGAAGCAAAGTGCTTGGGTGAACCAATGGGCCTCTTGTTTCTAAAAACTAAAATATCATATGGTATGAAGGTATCATAAAAGTATGCTTTTGTGTACTTTGTTTTGATACTGGTAAAGTCCTCGAGTATTTGAACGCACGAATTTCCTTGCTCTATGGGATGCGTCCTATGACAAGACCGCGGACGCGCTGTTTTAAACAAAGTTGCATCCTAGATTAATTTCCTTTGCAATTAATGCAGACTCTTACGTTAATGCGAACCAAGGACTTCGTCTCTTTCGATATTTTTTTTTAATTGTAAATCTATAGCATTTTTAAAACATGTCATAAAATAGTTTATTTTATATTTTATTTGTTGTAGGGGTAAGCACGAAACCTTTCTCCATGGTAGAAAACTTGATCAAATTCAACAAAAACATCGAGTATCTTAAAGAACCAGGGGATGTCAATTATCTCAATATTGAAGAAAACCCTCATTTGCTCAGTGGAAGTTCAATGATTAACATAGATTATAGAGAAATCATATCCCATCTTGACTATTTAGATTGTGAAGGTCTTCATTATGGCATGCCTAAGAAGCCATCCACTCAGTCAATAGAACCATTCCATGGTCGTAGTGTAAATGACTTTCTGGAATGGATGAACAACTGCAAAAACATCCTCAGAAAAACACACACAACACAATGGGGTAGCATTTCTTCTGTTTTGTTTGTCATCTACGCAAAAGAAGCCATGCTGGAGTTCAAACCAAAAAGACTTCCAACAATTATTGATTGCAGCATGCGATGTGCGATTGAGATCGACAATTATTTACTGGCCTTTGAGATTGTGAGGACATTCTTATTTGATAATGTTATTCAGTTACAAAGAATCTTACAATCTACCAAAGGAACAATAGATTCTGTCATTTTGAAAAGAATTTTACAAACGTCAAGAAAAATGATTCTGAGAAAATTTCCGATCCTCCAAAGAAACAATATCCAGCTGTCTTTCTGTTGGGATTGTAAACAGAAAAGTCGTTTGGTGATGATCTTGTCATACAAAGGGAGTATAGATATAACCCATAGAGTTCCAAATGAAATAATGGGATTTGAACTTGTCCTGTATAACTTTTCACAGCCATCTGATGAAGCATCTAGAGTCTTCCAATCCATCTGTGTTTCGAATAAAACGCCATTACCAACAGTTACTGAAGATGAAGCAAGAGAACTATTTAGGAAACACTCCAACCTCACAATGATATCAGCCTCACCATACAAATCAATGGGATATTCCAAAGGAAAACACAGAACTGTAGAGAAATTGTGTATCAGTCTATTTTTTTCCATAAAGGTTATATTCCGTACGGAGAGGAGAATTTCCCAAAACAATCAAACTGCTGGAAGTGGATGTCCAGGAGGGATATTGCTACTTTGGTGCTGGAAGATCACTACAATCAGGAGGACACATCAAACGGTCAGCGCGTGAAAGTTTTGGGAGTATCGGGGGATTTGTAGATCTCCCCAATAATAAAGTCGGGCTGATAACATGCGCTCATGTCGTGTTCTCATCAGAAGAATTGTTTATGTTGACGAATGGGAAGCCTCCAGGTGCTAATCTCCAGCTCGATGCCACTATTAAAGTCGAAGCATATGATAAGGAACGTAACTCGCAATTTGTGTGTGGTAAATGTACACGTGCAGATTTCCCATCGTGTGTCCAGACTGGGTGTCCTTCAGATACTAACGTTGATGCTGCTTTAATTGAACTTGACCAAAGCATCGACACATTTGAGTTTTGGGCTGTGCCATCTGAACAGTTGAAATCTTCAGGTATTTTCATTATCCTGCCTTCTATATCTTCTCATACAGTCCCTGAAACGTTCTACTTTACCACTCGAACGGAGGGTGAACGGCGAACGCATGCAGAGCGAACAGTGAGTCCACGGTTAACGCAATCTGGTGAGCGGTTAGTGAACGGTGAACGCGAACGGAGCGCAATGTGAACGGTGAACGCACACTGAACGCAATATGAACTGTTTCGGACTTTTTTTTTCTCTTGGGTTATAATGTACGAGACATTATCATTACCCCCGCTTCGAAGGAGAGGTGGGTATACTGTTTTACCTCTGTGTGTCATTCCGTCCGTCCTTTCGTCATTCTGTCATTCCGTCATTCCATCCGTCCCACCTTTTTGTCACATAATTCTCAGCAACCATATAGTACCCATATACAACATTTTTGGTAACATAATTCTCAGGAACTATACATTGCAAGCCACTGATATTTTGCAAGAAGCTTTATATAGTATGGTGTATTGTGGGATGCATTTTCAGACACTTCAGACATCAAGTATTTGTTTGCTCGGAATTTGAAATTTTTCAAATACAGTGCTCATATACATGTACAATTTTTTTCGTAAAATATTTCTCAGTAACTATATATCACAAGTTACTGATATTTTGCATGAAGCTTTATATAGGTATGATGTATTTTTGGATGCATTATCAGATCCATTGGACGCAAACTTTCTGTTTGCTGAGAACTTAGAATTTTTTACACATAGTGCCAATATACAACATTTGTGTAACATAATTCTCAGCAACTATACATCACAAGCTACTGATATTTTGCATGAAGCTTATTATAGATATGGATGCATTTTCAGATTCATCAGACATATCTACTTCCTGTTTGACGAGGACCTGGAATTGAATACAACAATATATATAGTTTTGATAGGCTTAGAGCGGGGTATCACTAGCGAGATTCACATATTTCTTGTTTTTTTCTACATGCACGATGTGTGCCAAAAAAAAAGCCTGAGATCGTTTTTATTAGCACCGCAACGATATGGGGATACATGCAATCAACAAACACCAACAAAACCCGATAGATAGATGCATCAAACAAACACGGACAGTGACAACACCATTCAGCACCTAGACGGTATAAAGGCCCGATTACACAGCAAGTTTTCAAAATGTGTGTAAATATGTAATAAGCATATACGGGATCCATATACGATAAACGTATTTAAAAAATAGTTACATTATTTATGGGAGACAAACGCTTCAAGTTAGGTAGAGGACTCTAAACACTTTTATTTGCAAATTTCTCGTTCATAGATTCTCCGTTAAATCAATTTGATTATGTTGTATAAAATTTAATCACATAATATGGTAAATTTATGGAAATTGATTTTCGGGGTTCAGAAAAAAAAATTTCTAAGTTTAAGTGGCAATATCGTAACGTATTTTTCTTAATTGAATTGATCTTAATTACACGTACTTTGTATCTCGCCTCTTGATAAGTTGTTAGCATCTTAAATAAATTAGTTTGGAACCTTGTTTTTAAAGCATGCAGAAATTTCACTGTTGATAATCCTGATATTGAATATACTAGGCAATTCACCCGCTGCTGAGTGCCAATAATGTGATCTACGTGAAGTTTATTTTGAACCCAGGGGAGGGGGAGGGTGTCTCAACCTATACTTTAGGATACATATGTACGGCTTAGATCTCCAAAACGCCCCATTAATATAATCAATATTTTGAAATCCATACACATTCATATATTTTCGTATATTTCATAACAAAATTGTATAAAATTTACATTTCAACACAAAATGGTATAGTTGCTATCCATGTGCATATAGACCAATCCACACTTTGCGAAAGTTACATCCCTTTGCGGGGTCAGCCAAAGGTCAATCGAGTAAAAGTAAAAATTTCCTTCTTTATCCTACCAAACGTAAGATATTACAACTGTGTATTATTGTGAATTATTGCGATGTCACACCATTTTCTGGGTTGCCCCACCTTGGAGCATTATTGTAGTTTACTTCAATTGATATAAAAATGTAAAATCTTAAAGATACAGATAAAAAAGTTACAAAGAGCCACTGTTAGGGAAATGTGACTTTTTTCTCACAAGATGGCGGCCAAGGGACGTAACTTTCGCAAAGTGTGGATTGGTCTATTGCTGTAAGAAATGAATCTTATATTGGGGGGGGGGGGGGGGGGGGTTGATGCAGGCATCACCGAATTTTAGACGGTAAAACTCATCAATGCGCGAAGCGCTTTACCGTCTAAAATTCGGTGATAGCCTGCATATCACCCGAAAAAATATAAGATTTATTTCTTATCATTTCATTTTATATTACAACAACAAAATAATGTTCATTAGACTTCATTTGTTGTTCAGGTACGTGATTGAAAAATCACCTCAATTCTTTATGCCTGCGTCACACTGTCCGATTTTGACAACAGATGGACACACGGATTTGAAATTTTCAATTAATTCGGGTGAAAACGCCGCCGAATTTGAAAAACGGCAAATGATCACTAGAAGCACATACGATGTCAACAGAAGGTCACACGATGACATCCGCACCGAACACGAAGGTCACACGGTGACTTCCGAACCATATACGAAAGCATACGTTCTAAATAAGAAGAACATACGAATGCTACACGAAGGTCACACGATATCGTTTTAAGTGTACAGTGCATCCGAATGTTGTCTCGGCGCAGTCTCGAAGGCGTTACATGATTACCTTATTATGTAACTGTTCGATATACTGTTATACGCGGTTAAGTTCAGATTCAGTGTAAGAAGAATAATTTATATAGTAAGATGTGGAATTGTACAAGTAAATGTCAAATACGTGTATCACAGTAACAAACTTTCTTGTTTGTTGTAGCAACAATTCTAATAAAATAATTTCACTGTTTCGTGCACTGTTTACTCTCCTAAATATCATAATAAATAGATGTCCTTCTAGAAAAATTAGAATATATCACAAATTAGGTTATCAATACATTTACCTAAAACAGTAGATGCTGTGCTTGTAATAGTTTTTTGTCAATGTTCTCTAAGTTGCAATATGTCAGAAGTGCCATCGTATTTCTTTTCTGTGTCGTTATTAAGTTGGCCATTGTCCACATGCAACTTTGAATCGACTATTATTATCATAATTTTATTTTTAGAAATTTTTTTTTGGGGGGGGGGGGGTCATAAAACCCTACTTCGGCTGTCTTCGGCGACTTCGGAATTCCATCTAATGTCATCGTACTCTAATAGATGCGTCCTGATTGCATTGCGAGCCTATTACAATGTCGTGTTACCATCTTAAGACAATTGGCAGCTTCGTGGTTACTTCGTATTTCCATCGTGAGATGACGTTGGACCGATTGTAACGATTATTATACGAGGTAAAGACGACGGAACACGAATATATTAGATGTCTTCACGATGTCTATACGACGAGTAAGATGATCATACGAACTTATTACGAAATTGGACATTCGGAGACCAATCCCGCATTTTTTTTGCATGCCAAGATTTTGTCCGCACTCATGAAGTCGCTCCCGAAGCCATAAATTTCAGAAATGGCCACACGATGGTAAAAGATGCTATCACGAATATGCCGATGATTTCACGATCAAAGCCGAATTTGAACGTTTCCTTAATCGTGTTTCCATCGGGCTGCGTTCAAGATCGTAGCGGCTTACGTAGGGCTCGGTAGCGCTACTATCTTGAACGGCATGCTAGGCTAGCCCTGACGTAGCGATAACACGCGTTATTCATACAGTGCGTTCAAGATATACCTAGATTTCTAGCCTAGCGGCTAGGCTAGCCGCTACGATCTTTGAACGCAGCCCTGTTGTCGAAATCGCGACAGTGTGACGCAGGCATTAACGGTATTTTAACCAATGAGAATTGGCGCTAGGTGATCACGTGAAATAAAATTAAATGATATTGTAATACCCGGCTTGTATATAGTCTTCATTCATTTGTTTCAGTGGTAAATCAAGAGCAGTTTTTTTTCCATGATTACAACTTTTCAGTGGATAAATTTTCAACCGTACCCATTGATATATATTGACATGTCAAATGCTCTACCTTTGGTATAACAAATTGATGAACATTACACCCCATTAATATATTTGACCTGTCAAAAAGTGACCCATTCCAGCGGACGTCTGTATATACCAAGATATAGGAGACCCTTTACCCTATGACAGAAATGAAAGGTATAATCAGAATATAACAAACTGTGAATCTTAAGGCAAAGTACAACGAATTAAATATATAGAGAGATTTCTGATCAGTCGCTGACAACTCCTTCGTAAACATTATATTCTTCGTGAATCAAAAAATACTAAAAAAGTTTTGTGGAAAATGCTATGTATACATATAACCGAACATGTGAAAAGACGGGTTGCATTTTGTAAGCGGATCTTACGCAATGTCTGTCCTTGAACTATGGTAATTTTTTACTGCACATGCTGGCCGTATTGGAAATCATTGGGTGTAGGAGCCGGGAGGGGAGGGAGCAATTGAAAGTTAAAAGTATATTTTTGCCACCAACCCCTCCCCCTTTGTCGAGGAACTTTTATTCTGCATCATGTCTGCATCATGACACATAGAAGCCCCCCCCCCCCCCCCACATATAGTGATTTAGAAGATTGCCCCCCCCCCCCCTTAGTGTTCTTTTATTTCTCTTTTTATTTTCTTATCGCATTATTTTAGAAGTCCCCTCCCCAACATTTAGTTGTCTGTTCTATTAGCTTTTTTGTTTTGGCTTGTCGCAGTATTTAGAAGTTTGACCCCCCCCCCCCTTCAAAGACAGTCCTACGCCTATGGAATTGTCTACGTCTTCACAAAGGTCATGTCTGTATCTGATGGAACATCAAACCGGCGCTACTTTGAATGATCGGCAGTGGTGAATTTAGCGGGTTCGCACCCGATGCCCCCATAAATTCCGAATTTAATCATTAGTTTAGACTCTTTTGAAAACAAAATACAATTGAATTATTGTTGCTTTTAATTGGAGAATTTGTATTTTATTCCAAAAATAATTAAATATTTTTAAAAAAGAAGAACAACTTAATTTTGTATCATTTCATTAATTTCACCTCATCAAAAATGACATAAAATATCAAAACTTACTCTTTGGGAGACATATTTCTACTCATAAAATCTGTAAAATCCGGAGCTGCCAACGCCCTCCCCGCGGGCGTCAGACCTCTTCCTCATGAAGTTTTTCCCCTGTAACCTCAAATCATGGATCCGCGCCTGATCGGGGTGGACTTGTCTTTCATCAACTCTCTGAGAGAATTGATGCAAGTCGCCAGGCTAGAGGAAGAAAAATGCCTTTCACATATGGACAAATTGTTATTTATAACAGGCAGTAGAAACAGTTTCTCGAACTACATCGTCATCATTCGCCATCATCGGCTGATTCCAGAACCTAGTACATAATTGTTAGTATGAGATACGGATATATCCGAGGTTGACCGAGTGCTTCGTCAATAAATTTAGAACCAGCAACGGAACGGCCTTCTATTGATCCGAGATACGTTTTTCATTCAATTCTCCTAAATGCCCCAATGACTATAATTATACTTCTTGTGTTACAACTTCTGCTGGAACTAAACGTCGACGACATAAATAAAAAAAAATGTCCGATGAACTATGAATAAATAAGGTTGACCCAAACTTCGACTCTGTTAATTTAGTAATATAGATTTCACAATCAAATTCCTAATTCATAAGGAAAGTTTTTTTTTTTTTTTTTTTTTGTTTTGTTTTGGTTTTTTTTTTTTTTTTTTTTTTGCCTTTCTTCATGTAGCGATTATTTCTCTTTGGAGTTCCGCATGTCAATGCAAAGAAAAATGACTGAACGCTGAATGAACGGTGAATGCACGGTGAGCGCACGCTGAACGGTTTGTGAACGGTGAGTGCGAGAGCGGTTTGTGAACGTTAACGGAAACTGAACGGTGAGCGCACTGAACACACGCAGAGCGAACGGTGAACGTACGGTGAGCCGCAGGGGAAATGGTAAAGTAGAATGATTCAGGGACTGTACACTTGGTTAAGTATACTTTCAAGGTTAAAACCATGATCAAGTCGTATATGTTCTTAACTGCTTGACAGTAAGCATCCAAATTGAATACGTATACAATAGATAACTTTTCGCCATAAATATGAAAACTCAAGACTTCACAGTGATAAATTTCTGGTGTGGAGTGGGTATATATGTAGGACTCCAAAGTGCGTAGGTACTTCAAATTGCGATGGTGCCCCAAAGTGCGATGGTCTGCGCCAAACCCCGATGGGTCTGACACGCCAAAATGCGATGGTTCCCCATCATGCCCAAAGTGCGATGGTCTGACACGCCAAAGTGGCGATGGTTCCCCATCATGCGCCAAAGAGTCGATAAAGCTGATAAAAGTACATCAGAGAGTACATGGGAATCAGAGTTCTCTCATAAATTTTCAAATCTCCTTTTCTTCAGTTTATCCTCGAACAATTTTCTTCAGGGCAAGCTGACGTTAGATTTCTTCGTGATTGACGTCATAATAACGTGACATCACAAACGTTACCACACCATCGGACTTTGGCGTGCTAGACCATCGCACTTTGGACTAACGTTTAGACCATCGAACTTTGGCGTGGCCATCGCACTTTGGCGTCCTAAGCTTAACAAACCATCGCACTTTGGCGCAGACCATCGCACTTTTGGGGACAGCATCGCACTTTGGAGTCTTACATATATAAATTGTTGAAGTTAACAATGTGCTAAACGTAATCCAAATCCAAAAAAAAAAATACATGTATATACAAGCCGAGTATAGGGCAACACAAGACCTCCGATAAAAGCGAAGGCAGGATCAGGTGCCATGGAGGAGTAAGATTCCTCTGCTGACCGGTCACACCTGCAGTGAACCCTTATTCGAAACAAGGTAAACTGGAATATCCGTCGTCAATTCTTGTATGAAAATGACAGTCTAACAAGGGTTATGAAACAAATCAGTCAACATACATGTATGATTTAATGTTAATTTTTAATCGCAAACAAGGTCATTATAGCAATCGTAGAATTTGCGAAATAATGACTTTAACCGAGATTCATTATAACCCTGCAACATCTACTTTTTGTTAGTAGTTGACTTCGCTTTAAAACGTCCTCATACATATGACTTATATTGTGAATACACAATTTATAAAAAATTAGGTATCAAGTTGTTTTCTTAATGTGTGTCTGCTAAAGACGTGAAATAAGATTTCCCGTGAACCTGGCTTCAAGGTCATAGACTGAGATTAGACTTAAGCCTTTAAGTTTAAATTCTAATTCCAGCCAGTATATTGTTGCATACAAAAAGGCGAAGTTAACATTGTGTCAAACGTAATCATAATCCAAAAAACATATACAAAATCGAGTGTAGGGCAACACGGACCTCCGACAAAAGCGAAGGTAGGATCATTTGATTCCTTAAACGTCTGTGTTATAAATCTTAAAATATAAGTAGTCAAAGTGTTGACTCTGGTCTATTTTCAGTTTATGGTCTTGGAGCCAGGCTTTTAGTTCACCTGAGCTGAAAGCTGTCATAAACTTTTCGGCTCACCATTTGTCTGTCTATCCGTCTGTAAACTTTCCATTTTTTCTCCATAACCATTAGGTCTCTTTGAATGAAACCTGAAATGAATTATCCGTTGAGTGAATGTTGTTTAAATGGTTATGATTATTCCCCTCAAACAGAAGAGTATCAGGAAAAGATCAAATAAAGATGAGGGCATGCCATGCGTATGATGATTTTTTAAAGCGAGGCCAACTACTAACCAAAAAGTTGATGTTGCAGGGTTATAACGAATCTCGTTTAAAGTCATCATTTCGCAAATTCTACGGTCGATATAATGACCTTGTTTGCGATTACAAAGTATCACTAAGTCATATGTTGACTGATTTGTTTCATACCATTTGTTAGACTGTCATTTTCATACTAGATTTGACGACGGGTAACCCCGTTTACTTTGTTTCGACTACAGGCTCACGGCGGGTGTAACCGGTCAGCAGAGGATGCTTACTCCTCCATGGCACCTGATCCTGCCTTCGCTTTCGTCGAAGGTCCGTGTTGCCCTACACTCGATTTTGTATGTGTTTTTTGGACTATGATTACGTTTCATACTTTGTTACTTCGCCATTTTATATTAAGATTTTGACAGGCCTTCTCTGTTAATTGTCCGTGATCTTCCAAATTTTAAGTGTCAAGCATAACTGATGAGAAATTATTTTTCAAGGTGTTGTAAATACGAGACACCAAAATTCGTGTCGCATATTTTCATTTAATCTTGCAGAATAATCATGGAAGCTTCATGACAGGCATTTATTTAAATTAGCTTGTTCAAACCATGACCTAAGGTATGAGGTAAACCCACACTTGGAAATCCACTGAAGAACAATGCTCTTGAATACATTAATGCCATGATTAGAAATTTTGATAGGCACATATTCCCAGATAGTATAATCTCAAGATTGTTCAGATTGTCAATTTCTAAGAGTAGAGTATAATGGGTTCACTGTAGAACACGATATAGAAATGATGCAATACTAAGGTTTTTTGTTGCTTTAGGATTTGACCCGATGATTCCACCAGAATTTTCTGGAGAGATTGTTTCTCTGCCTGAACCAGAGCCTGTGTACAGACGCATTGAGCCAGTTTCAAATAGCTCGGACATAGTTGTAAAATATGTAACTGCAACTGGAGTTGAAATTGGTAACTTTTACCTTGTTCATACATGTATATGTATACTGTGAACTCATTATAATTTGTGGTGGCTCAGTTTTCGTGGTATTCGTGGGTACCCCTCATCCACGAATTTACATTATCAACGAATAAAGACATGTCAGAGTTATCATTATTACAAATATATAAATCCACGAAATTACATCACCACGAACCCATCAAAATTCAGCAATCCACGACCCTAACAAATTTAAATGATTCTACAGTATCCAATTCTTTGGAGAAAATATAGGATTTTCTAGGAAATCTGTAGTGTGATAAATTTGAAGTTCCGATCGACTGTAAATTATTAGATGTAGATATCCAGGTGTGAAATGTGATATATAGGTATCTTGTTATTTCAGGTCAAGAACACCGGAGTAATCCAAGTCCTGATGAAGTCAGGT
Source organism: Ostrea lurida (assembly GCA_903981925.1). Lineage (NCBI taxonomy): Eukaryota > Metazoa > Mollusca > Bivalvia > Ostreida > Ostreidae > Ostrea > Ostrea lurida. Next base: position 3,495 of record CAJDSM010065583.1, on the reverse strand, counting down.
CTCTGTCTGATCAAAATCCTGTGTTCAAAGTCAGCAGACAGGAAATTCCAACCTACTCGGTCGTAAAATATGGCGCTGTAACTGGATTTACCAATGGTAGTCTTTACCACAACCCTGCACATATTCGATTTGTTCGAGAGAATCTGGACTTTCCAGGAAACCCAGGAAATTCACTCAGTGCTGTTATGTGTGACCAGATTGAAATTCAGAACTTGCCCCTAGGACAGTTTTTTGACCTTGGTGACTCCGGTTCGTTTGTGTTTTGCATCAATCCTGATAAAACACTCAGCTGTCTCGGGATGGCAGTTGGAATCTCCCCACGAAAATCCTGTCTAGTGACTCCTATTGGCAGAGTCTTAGAAAAGTTGTGGCCTGGTGCTGAATTAAAACGGTGTCCATCTTCTGTTACATTTCAAGGAGCATTACAAGTGATTCTTGGGGAAATGAACAAGATGCGTTCAGGTTTCCAAACTACATTAAAGGATGTTGAGACGAGTATTCAATCTTCATTGAAGAATGTACACACAGACGTTCAAATTTTAAAGAGTAAAGTTCAAAAACTTGAAGATTCCAATCCTCCTCCATCTGGTGCCAATCAAAATTAAAACTATGATGAAACATGCATTTGTTAGAAAGATTTTTAAAATGTTTTGTTATCAATTAGTATGTTTCCGAGTATTTATAGTTACATTCATATTAATTGAAGCAATACTAGTTTTCATTTTCATGATGGCATTTTCCCCTGTAGTATTATAATTCATTCTTTCAATGAAAGGTAAATATAAAGAACGGTAACATAAAAAAAAGTTTATAGACTGTCGTAATGGAAATATTTGTAGTCACTGAATGAATGCAAACCATAATTACGTTTTACATCACAAAGAGGTTGTTCTGCGTATGATCAGTTTTGGAATCGAGGTAGGGTGCTTACAAACAAGTTATTGTTGCAGGGGTTTCAACAGTCAAGTTTAAAGACAGCATTTTGCAACTTCTATGGCCGTTACAACAATTTAGCCTGCCAATATGGTCTGCCATTGGGTGAAATGTTGTCTGATGTGTTTCATAGCAATTGTGTTAAGCCGTTTTCCACACTCTGATTTGACTACAGTTTACTGGGTTTACCTGATCAAGACAATGGGTTTACGGCTGGTTTGACCGGTCAACAGGGGACGCTTACTCCTCCTAGGCACCTGATCCCACCTCTGGTGTGTCCAGGGGTCCGTGTTTGCCCAACTCTTGTTTTTGTATTCTATTTAGGACTTATGAGATTGATCACTGTTGGTTATCTTTGCCTTTACATTGATTGATTAATTGATTTTGATTGTCTAATGTCCCATTCGAGGATATTTCACTCATATGGAGACGTCACCATTGCTGTGCAAAATTTCGGCTCATGCTTAGCTCTTATTGCCTTTGACCAGTGAGGGATCTTTATCGTGTCACTCCAACTGTGACATTGTGACTCGGTCTTTGCAGTCTCAATTGAAGGACCGCTACATTTAGTATCCTCTTAAGACAAGCAAGGGGTTCTAAGGGCCTATTCTAACCAGGATCCTTACGGGGTTACAAAATTGGATTTCTATATAATGTTAAGTGTGTATTTAAAATCTTTATTTTGATAAAATCATAATTTACTTGTAATTTTTAGCTCACCAGGGCATGCGTTGTTCGTCTGACTATCTTTAAGATTGAACATTTTCAATTTATTCTACAGAAACCCTCGACCAATTTCAACCAAACTTAGTACAAATCTACCTTAGGTAAAGGGGATTAAACTTTTTTAAATGAGGAACCTTGCCAATTCAACGGGAGGTAATCACACAAAGATGGTGTCATTTCATTTTTTTCAAGAACCATTGAGTCAGAAATCCTGAAAGGACTTTTTGGGCCAAATTCGACCCCGCATTCAAATTAAATTATATTCTTCAAAATCCTTTCATGGAGTGTATGTTTTCATAAAATTATTATCTTGCGTGTATGTCCATAAGAAGTTATAGTAATGTAATTTTTATCAGAGATATATATAGCATGTTATATATGTTTCTGTTTTTATATATGTGAAAGATGTAATTGACTCTCATAAAAAATTTTATGAATTGTAGATGAATCAATTTAGCAGAAGTACGATTTGAACCATGATTTTTGTACATGTAATTGTTTTAGCGATTGTAGAGCAACCCATATTCCTTTAATTTAATAATTAACATTTGGTTTGTGTCATTTATATTTGGATCAAATTATATTGTTTTAATCTAACTTAAAAGAATATCAATTGTATACACGGCGCATATGTACATTAAAGTAGTATTCTACACGTCATAATGGCTGACTTCTTTTTGAAACATATCGTCGGAAACCCACGATCAGATGCACTTGTTTTACCTCCTGTAGGAAACAACACCGATATTTTCGCTGGAAGGAGTGTCACGGCTTCTTTAAAATGTGATTGGTCATGATCACAATGCAATACCGTATTGCGATATTCAACCAATGCATATAATGCAAAATCCCCTCTTTAAAATGATCAGGAGCAGAAGAAACATTATTTTGCAGCAAGGACTTTGACTACGTTTAAGCTGGGCCAGTTACAAAGCTTTGCGAGATGCTTTATCTGTATTGTTGAGACGGGGGTATGGATCTGTGTGGGAGAAAAACATATGCTATCAAGCCCTTACCACTGCGTACGAGTCTGTGTACAGGTCTACTTGTAATGCTCAATACTCGTAGTCTCGCCACTTATTATTCATCATACAGGAACAATTTAATTTTTTGAACATACTTGGTGATTTATAGGCTTATATAGGTATGTCAATCTTACCACAAGAACTGCCAAATTGATCTGTAATAATCATAGCATATACACTAATCGGCGCCGCTTTTTCTTCTGACGTTCAGCGTTTCGAAATACGTATGGCGATTCCTGTTGGTCCTTGGCAGTTCACGTAAGGTC
>CAJDSM010065581.1:9399-21938 GCA_903981925.1 Ostrea lurida | reverse complement strand
AACAGAGGAGTATATTTATTGGTAGTCTAGGACCATATATTCTTTGATTCTTGTTAATGAATTCGTAATGGCATAACCGTATCTAAGCATTATCTGGGGTATAGTATGATATGACAAAGATGGGAGTAGTTTAAGCATGCCTTATAATGACTGTCATGGTGGACCTTATGACGAGGTAATGGAACATTTGACTTCACACATGATGGCTAACCCCAGCCTCGTGAAGGATGGTTCGAAGAATTGCCAACAAAACAGGCGTAAACAATTATTATAATCAATGCAAAGGATATACACTTGACCCAACCTAACACTTCCAAGGTACCAGTCTTTATTCTAAACCGCGTGGATTATAACTCTATGGGGACATATTAGTAGTATTTCAGATTTAACTCATCATAAAGGAGAGCGCTTCTGTATATTACCACTTTGACCCTTGAACTCATGGATCATGGTCAAACGTAAAGGGTATTTATAACCTGGATTTCTGTGGGCCGGGCTATATTTCTTCTTTGTTCAGCTCTTGCAGATGGACTTCAGAACCAGTGAGGGGTGCAGGCTTAGAATAGGCCTCTACAAGCATCCCTTGCGTGTCGTAGAGGGAACTAGAAAATGGGTGGCCGGTCATTACCGGATGCCGCGACGATAAAAAACACCGAAGGTCACGCGTGTCACAGGCTAGGTGTGGCATCGAAAAAAACATTTATCCCACACTACAGTTTGATCGAAATAAGGCCCGAGTGCCGGATAGGCCTAAATTTGCGCCTTCACCGGCAATGGTTTGACGTCTCGCATAGAGTGAAATATTTCGAGATGGGACGTAAGCGTGAAATAATCATCGATGCAGTGATCAAGTGAGCGTTAAAGATTGTGGGTGGCGGGGGTTCTCCTTTGTGAGTTTTACTCATAGTATTTCTAGTTTTTATATAGCAAATAAATGGATCATAAAATCATAATACAACATCTTAAAGTTGTGACATTTGGTATGAAAGATGGACAATAATTTCCATTAATTAATGAATCCTTAGTATATCACAATGGCTAGCAAAACCACAAACATCCTTGCTGACCTGTAATGGTGACACCTACATGTATCTTCGGTTTACAACATCCATTAGAGAGATTTATGGCTTAATATAAATGTCCTTATTTGGGTAGGCTCTTCATACACATCGACATAGATTTAAATATGCTTTTTGAAAGTTTGCCCTAAAAAAATGTGACATTTTCATAAATTGGAAAGATGTTTAGTATTACATTATTATTTTTTTTTTAAAATTCGGAATGAGACCGGAAAAACCGAGGCCCCGTAATCACAGCAATAGTGTGGCACGAAATGATCCCTCCCTGCTCAAAAGCCATGAGCGCGCGAGCATAGGTCTAATTTTGCAGCCCTCACCGGCAATGGTGACGTCTCCGAATGAGCTGAAATAATCTCGAGTGGACGTAACAAATAATCAATCAATTTTTTTAACATTGTGTGATTTTAATTTCTCTGATGAGTTTAAAATAAATACTTTTTAAACAAGGATTCTGGGAGCTACTGGCTCACTGAGGATCCCCGCTCGCAAGGTACATGTAATATAGCTTGCTACCATACCAGGAAATTTGTTCATCCTTTTGCTAAGGTTAATATAACAGTATAAGGTGAACATACTGCGAAAGGTTCTGAATTTAGTAAGTGCCAGTAGGGACTCTAAGACTGAAAGTAAAATTATCTCAATATATAGTGGTGTGATACAACCAGTTTCAGAGGATAAAATGTCGACAAAAAATATTGATTCTTCAAAACGACTTCAAAAAATATTGACAAAGCGCTGAGTAAGCGCAGTTGACACGCGAGAAAGGTCTGAATCTCTAGGTTAGTCTAGAGCGGTATGGACCGGGTACCTAAGATGACAGTTATCAACCTTAAATATATTGGCATGCTGATATGATGATTTCAGAGTAGATTAGATTAGGCGACGATTACATTAATAATTATTAGTATGTATACCACTCAAAAAACTCTAGTATTATGTTGTTGTGCTTTAAATTTATAATTTAGACTGGGATAAACCTCAATTAGTCACTGCACGAACTCCTTAATTTACTTGTATTTAGACTACACCAGAGTAGTGATATGAAGGGACAGTATAGCTTACATCATTTTTATAGGGTTAGGGGTATGGTTTTTCCCAGACGAATGCCGCTCTAAGATTGGATTAGACATTTTGTAGCAAACAGAGATGGCAAATTCAGATCGTCAAGAAGCCTGATTTTCCGCTATATTTTGTCTTTAGGATTAAATTGTGTTTTTTCGAGAATCAAATTCTCTCATGCACGAAGGTAAAATTACCAATCGATTACTGTTCTTGCCCGTTCTATATAAGGTGTGGAGCGGTAAAGTTCTAGGTGTTGTCTGCTTATAATACTTATTATTCCACTAGACCTTGGTTACAGGTGGGGTCTAATGACGACCAATCTTGTTATGTGTTGTTATATTAGTTGTGACTCGATACTGTTTGTGTTTGTTCACTTGTTTTGGCTGTTAGAAGATTATTATAGAAATAGTGTTTTGGTCCACAGTGCAAGTCTCTAAGAGGAAATATATAGAATTATTTATCAATGATCATTTGCTTATTGTTATTTGTGCTAACTTTGCGGCTCATAGCTCAAAATAACTTGACTTGCTAGTGTCATTAATACTATACGTTCATTGTTTATTGGTCCCACTTGGCTTGTCAATTTTATTTACTTGTGCGCGCAATTTATCTTAAGTTGTGAATATAACCTATTGTCATATATGATCTTATTACTTTCTTGAGTCATCCTTAATTTCTATTGAATAAATTTGACTTCTTTATATCCTATAGATAACGTTTGTCTTTGGTCTATATTTTGAAAGAGCAACCAATAGAAATAGCATAAGATCAACCTGACATTAAATATTTTTATATTCAACAATTCAGAACTTACTGATATTACCAAGAATGTCGTTGCAACATGGAATTTGACATAATGTGCGTGAAAGGTAATCAGAAATTCGGTACAAGCACTTGCGTAAAATGTTGTTAAAGGGGAATTATAGATAATGTCACCTCAGAATTGAAAAGTCTACACCAAATTATTGCTATTGGCTTTGCGATACAATGCAGTTGTCAAGAGAAAAAAAGTGCGCAACGAACCACAAAATTTATTATTTAAGCTAGAGTATAGACTAAATTTTAAGAGACAGCGTCTCTCATGCGAAGTTGACCATGTCAGTCTGGAATAACGGTCTGATTATTGGTTATAGATCCTTACGCTAGTTGGGACCTCCATTCAAACCTAGATAGCGATGTCCTACATCATTATTAATACAGATTGGCTGTCATTATGCGACTGTTTCCAGAGACAAAGATGCAGACGAAAATATTTGTATCAGAGCTACGACGGTACAGAGGTACAGTATACCCCCCTCCTTCAGAACGGGGGTATAATAATACTGTTTGCTCTTTAATTCTGATATTCAATACACATGATCTAACCCCAATTTCATATAATTGCGACAAAAACATTTGATAAAATACTTCGAAAAGAAAATGAATATAAATATATTGAAACACCTACAGTACTGTAAATTGTTATTATAACTGCAAAATGTATAGTTAGAATAACTAGAAATACTGTGAGCAAAACTCACAGATGATACCCCCCGACACCCACATATCGCCCAAAACGGCGACGAACGAGACTACAATCAAGTCTGTGCAGAATTCCGTAGGTGATCCCCATTCAACTATACGTGAAATTAGCTCAGACCTTGATGTTTCTTTTGGTACTGTTCAAAACATTCTTCATAACCAATTGAATATGAGAAAGTTGTGTGCCCGGTGGATTCCCCATGTCCTTACCAAAGCTCAGAAGGAGGGGAGGGTTGCTTGCGCCCGACAATTACTAAATATGTTTGGGCCCAGGGGACCAAAACGGCTAACGGATGTGGTGACCGGTGATGAAACTTGGATTTACTTTTATGGTATCCCCAACAAGCGTTCAAATACGATGTGGCTTGGCAAAGAAAATTAGCGTCCGCATGTTTGTCGACTTGGATTTCAGAGCAGGAAGATACTTTTTTCAATATTTTTCAATTATGAAGGACATTTTAAAAGAAGTAAACAGTAAAATTGCACAAAATTAATATAAATCAAAAGATTACGAATTCGACATAAGATGAATAATTCTCCATTTTCCAAATGCTGTATACATTTTTACACAAGTGTTCAAGAACTCACAAAGTTACCATGGGCAAGTTACATGAGAAAATGTTTGTTTCCTTTTTAATTAATACTAACTTGTCGCCGTGGAAGATCCCTGTCCCCATAATGATAACGTATTTCTGCTCCATGTTTTATCGATTTAGTGGCAAAAAGACAAAGCCGAGGATAATTGTCTACTAGAATTAATTTCATTGTGCAATTGTGATGGGGACTTCCCACTTCTGCGTCATTGACAAGCCTCCCCAACCTTCCGTTGTTAACTGTAGCGTCAATGCTGTAAATTAAAGGTTAAATCAAATGAGAAATTTCTTCTAAATGATAACATACAGAACAACACATTAATTGTAACGCAACAGTAAAATCCAATAATTGTGAAAATGATGTTTATTTTACTTAACTATGATTACACAAACACATATTCAAACAATTTACCACAATTTTCCCCCTATTAAAGTACAAGATCAATTGAAATAGAATAAATTAGGAATTCTTAAAAAGCATTCAGTGAAAGATTCTACAAATCCACAAATACCGTTTGAAAGAGTATACTAACTGCGTGTTTTAATATAGATTTTTCTACACCTGTAGATTCATCTAAATCTTATCATTTTCTTCAGCTTCTTTGAGTGTTACTGAAGCACATGGCTATATAAGTGCAGCAACACCGCATGAAAATGAAATAAGTTTTTTTGCATAGAAAATAAAGTGCTATTATTTGCCAGTACATTTACTCATATGAAAAGAATACACTATTACATTTTGTTGAATTTTATACATGGTTGACTCAGTTTAAAGTGGACAGAGATTTATAAAAAATCCATACTCAAGGTTTTCATAAAAACAGTATACATTATTACAGAATGTATAAGGAAATCAGAATTCTGCAGTGCACAGCTGAACTAAAAAAATGTATTTATAATGATTATAACTTTAAACAAATGATATTATCCAAATATGGCTAATCAATTTAATCCATTCCACTGGAAATAGTACATGTAACAGCGTTTTCCTTTTCTTCTTTTTTCTCTTCTTTCAGCTTCATGAATGTTGATCCTTTCGCCAGAGTATTCCAAAATGAAATCCTCCTTTTCAATATCTGTTTTGGTAAATACTCCAAATCCTAAAATCATACACCCAGTATCTCGATTTATTCTATAACTCCATGGACTACAGACCCACAGACACCCATCAGTACCTTCACTTAGGATCGTATCATCCCCAACACACCAAACGCTCTATTCCCTGCAATTTAGCACGTAGAGTCTGCACCGTAGTTAGTGACGAAACCAAACGAAACGAGTGTCTGAGAGAAATGTAAAAATGTCTTCTAAATCAAGGATACCCTAAAAAGATTATACAAGATGGAATTGAAAAAGCCAAAAGTCTTGAAATATAGATGAAAAGGTATTCTTCTAACTTGTGACTACTCACAAGCCTCAAAACAAAAATATTACGCCTTTCATTAAACATCTGAATGGGATTCTCAAAACTGACGACAGAATGTCTATAAAGCTCTTCAAGATTTCCAATTTACCAACAGTAAAAGAAAACCAAAAATTCTCTGCCGAATATTATGCCAATCTTACTTCAATTGAAATACCGCACATTTAGTCCATAAATGTTCAGATCACCAATGTGGATCGTGCCCATACATCAAAGAAGGAAACATTTTCATAATCAGAAACGGAAATTTCGAATAAATTCCAACATGTCTTGTGCCTCCTAAAACATAATTTACTGTATAATATGCTGAGGATGTGGACAGTTCTACATTGGCATAAACATAAGCAGCATATCCATCAACGGGAATACAGAATAATCAAACTCGGTGAATTTCTAGACATATGCGGGGAAGGACAATTCTCAGCCATTCCTCTAAACAAACTTTATACGGACAGTGTACTGGAAAGGAGAGAGAGAAAAAAAACCATTTTATACAATTTTTAAAACATTGAACAGTTTTATTTAAAATCACGTGTAAATGATGTGAGCTATTAACTGAGATATTAACTATAAACATTTTAGTATAACATTCCTGAAAACACATCGCGATGTCATTCTATTGTTTGTAATGTCATGAAATTGAGACGTTCATTGTGCGGGGTCATTATTTGTCTTACACCGAGTCCTTAATAAATTATCAATAGAGAGAAATTAATGCAACAGTTTCTTTAAAATGATTGATGCACGTCTGTATCTTAAATTGTGATTAAGGTAGATCATGGCTGACTTTCTTTCGAAACATGGATGAAAATATCACTATCAGGGATATATATGTAGGACTCCAAAGTGCGATGGTCGCCCCAAAGTGCGATGGTCTGCGCCAAACCCCGATGGTCTGACACGCCAAAGTGCGATGGTTCCCCATCATGCCCCAAAGTGCGATGGTCTGACACGCCAAAGTGCGATGGTCCTTAATCATGCGCCAAAGCTCGATAAAGCTGATAAAAAGTACATCAGAGAATACATGGGAGTCCGAGTTCTCTCATAAATTTTCAGATCTCCCTCTTCTTCAGTTTATCCTCGAAACATTTTCGTCAGAGCAAGCTGACGTTAGATTTCTTGATTCTTCGTGATTGACGTTCATAATAGCTGTGACGTCACAAACGTTACCAACACATCGGACTTTGGCGTGTTGGACCATCGCGCACTTTGGAGGTAACGTCGTTAGACCATCGCCACTTTGGCGTGGCCATCACTATCTTGGCGTCGTAAGCTTCATATATACCATCTCACAGTTGCATAATGCGCGTTTTTCTGCGCAGAAGCCACGAAATTTCGAATTAGGTCTGTCGTCGTTAATAGTTTTATGAGGAACAAAGATAAAGGTTTGGCAAAGCATCTACATGTACTGGACCGGTTAACAGGGGATGCTTACTCCTCCTAGGCACCTTATTCCACCTCTGCTATACCCAGGGGTCCGTGACTGCCCAACTCTTGTTTTTGGTATTCTATTTGGTACTTACGAGATTGATCACTGTTCGTTATCCAATCTATGTACATGGGATTGTATGAAGTGTGGAATGCTGTATAGCCATACGTCCAACAAGCTGGGACATAAATAGGTTTAAAACTGACATGTGATTTTGAAGAACTTCTTCATTTGAAAGGGGACTTGGAATATAAGTTGGAATATCAAATTTGAAATTATCTCTTTCCATTTGCGTATTGTATTTTGTGGAAGCGTTAACGGATACAAGGGGATGGTTTTCTGCACACTGTGTTGATTAGGCATTCTGCATACACTGGGTGATTTATGTATCAGTTGATTAATCGTTTCAGTGTAACAATTTTAAATCTACCTACAGTCCACAGTGATTGAACTGCGACCTTAGCGACTAATACACAGATTAATTGGTACTGTGCTACATGTGTACTTTGACATTAATAATCCCGATTAGTGCACACTCTATGTGACCTATAAAACAGAATTAAGACAAAATTTCACATACTTTGACGTTCTCATTTTGTGCCGAACGCATTGGATATCGGATATATATCATGGATTCGAACAGCGTCATCCTCATGGTGTTTTGTGTTTTGTTCCATGCTTTTAAAGGTAGGGATGTATTTCTTTTCTTTTCAATATTTGCTCCTATGATCAGGGACACGATAAAGTGAAGTTTACGATGAATTTCTGCGATCAGGTTCTATAATTTTTTCGCATAAATTTGTTAATGGTAAAGAACAGTGATTGATCTCATTAATCCCATAAAAATACGGAAGGGCTCTGTAAATCAGTATTGGTAAGAACTCCAAAGTCTTTGAAGTTGGATTAAAATCCGCAATAGTGCACATCAAAGTAAATAATAATAGGGTGGGTGCGTGTGTGCAAACACAGGAAAATAATCCAAATGTTGGATTTTTCAAAATTTATTTCAGTAAATATACTTTCAATTTCCCGAAGTATTTTATACTTTTAAATTGTCTTGATTTGTACTTTTTATCTATTATGACATAATGTTGTATTCATGTTTTATATGTGTAAGGGTTTTTCGTTGTGTATTCTATGGCTTTCTTTGAAGTATTAATTGTAAATTTTAGTATGTTGTACAGCGCTTTAGAGTATTTTTAGATAAGGTGCTATATAAGTGTATTTTATTATTATTATTATTATAATACATGGCCAACTGACAACTCGAAAGATCATACATGTACTTACACAGTTTACACTAATATCTAGCGTAGCGAGCTCTAATTACTAATGCGCGGGGAAAAGTAAGTGATAGAATTTCAACCTTAAAGAAGAAAAAAAAATGTTACCATTTCCAGTCCCAGAAGTCCTAGTCAAAAATGGCAGACGGTAAACTTCCGCGGAGAACGTGGCAGAGAGGTCAATAAAAGCAGTAAAGGAAAGTTGGCTCATACAAACTCCCCCTTTTTATAATCAGAAATGCTTACAAAACACCTCCCCCCCCCTCCCACCCCCCACCCCTTTTATTTAATGGTTGTTTATAAAATGTAAACCGGCAATAGTAGCATACGGGAATGAACGAGCATTGATCCGATTAAACAACTTCACAGAACGCACTTTGTGCATTTTCCGCAAATTTTTGTACTAAGCGTGCAACATTGATACTTTGGTCAAGATTGAGTAATTACGGGGGTTTGTGGCTCCCTTGTAAAGTTACTTCGGTCCAAAATAACAGCGCATATTAGGCATAGCATCAAGTTTAACGAAACTTACAAATGTTTATGGCGTCAACTTTTAACCATTTTCAATTTCCAGGCAAGTCGGCAGTGCACCCCCCCCCCCCCCCCACACACACATGTCGGGTAAACAACCTTACTCCACCTCTGACAAGTTTAGTAGGGAGATCATGGATAACGATTGGCTAATTACGGTCACGTGAAACGTGGGATATTTTATCCCAGGTCACTGTCAAAATTTATACCAAGCTACCGTGCGAGTTATCTTTCTTGTTTCACTTGTCAACAACAATGACGGCCAAACGGTTCGCAAGCTTGACAGCAGACGAGATCGAGAAAAAGAAATTACAGATTAACTCCAAAGAAACTATTAGAAGAATCAGAATGCAGCTCGTTTGTTAAAGGCCTGGTGTATACATGTAATGGTATAATGTTTGTCTGAATGTCAGTGCAAAAGTTAAAATACTGTCGTCTTTGAACTAGGAATATTTATGGTTTGGTGTTTTCTGTATTTCTGGTATACAATATAGTCATAATAGGTCATCGGTGGGGGTAAATTCGTTACCTAGTCATTTAGTGACTGGTACGGGATGACACCAGGTCACTAGAGTTTTATACCGGGCGAGGCGAAGCCCGGTATAAAACTTAGTGACCTGGCCCCGGGATCATGAAACATCTTAAGCTTAAGTCCAAATCTTAATACTGCAATAAAATGATTGTGAAGTCAATCATTCCAAAAAAAAAATTGGTATTCGTTATTGTTTAATCAAATTTCTAGTATCTGCAAATTAGGAGTTTCAATTCAAAAGAAATAAACATTTTACAGGCGATCAGGCGCGTAGCTCCCTATACGCCAACACGCACGTGCTGCACATCGGAGAAAAAAGAAAAAAACCCAAAAATTCTTCTATCAATCAATCAATCTCTTTTTGATGATCTTTCTACTGTAACATTGCAATTCAATTCTCCATATATGACTTTCGATACACCAGTTACAGATAGCAGTGACTTCATTCTTTGATTAATTGATTTGGGTTACGCGAGATTTATCCATCCGTCAACGTATACGGCGTTATTTCCGGTATTGTCAGTTTTGTGTGTTTGCGTCAAATAATATAAACATGACGTCGAAACGTGAGAAATCAGAAAACAATAGGCGTTTCTTTGCTACTACGGCGAAAAGTTCTGATATCACAGAAGGTGTTGCACAGGAACCGATCTTGTCTTCTTAGGACCCTGATGAATCTCACTATCCTTCGTATGATAACTAAAAAAAAATCTTTTGAAAAATGTTTATTACAGCAGTATCTTTTAAAGTCCCAGGAAATGGCGAGAATATATGATTTTGCACGATTTACCCCAGAGCTTCTAGGGGCCTTGAGCGGTCCCCAGACTCCCTGCTGTAAGGCCACCTGTTCGAGGTGGGCGGGGTTGGCTCCCGACCCTGCGTGCATATCATTTATAGCTAGCTACGCCCCTGGCGATTGAAATTTTGACTTAAGTCTAAGTTTGTTTCATGATCCCGGGGCCTGGTGTCATCCCGTACCAGGTCACTAAATGACTAGGTAACTAATAATGCCACTTTTAAAATGCCAAACTGAAACTCCTTACAACAAAGAGGAAATTAAAATCAAATATACATGTAGCAGTTTATTCAATAACTTTATGCGAATGATGAATTATCTTACTGGACTAAAACAAGGATTCTATATTAATTTTAATATTATGCATGTATATAGATAGTTCTACATTATATAATTTCCTATTGCCATTACTACACGGGGAATATTAGTGTAAAATTTCGGAATAACTATCATATTGTCATTAAATACAGAATAGTCTTATTGATTGATTGATTGATTGATTGATCAGTGTATAGAGTATATGCTGTTTTTCGTCCCGTTGAGACTATTTCACTCATATGGAGACGTCACCATTGATTTTGAACAAATTAGTGTTTAAATTACAAAATAAATGCCAGAGTTGTATATTTGTGACAGTTACTCAAGCAATTGTTGAAGCAACTAATGAAGAAAACAAAGTGGTGGCGCCCGTATGGATCACGAAATTTACCTTGAACGTGTTTAAGAAATGACTGTAATATTTTTCAAGTTTACCGTAGATTGAACTGATGGTACCTATTTGCATTATATATAATAATCCGTGTAGCGGATTACATTATGTTTGCAAATAGGCAACATCGGTTGAAATCAATCTCCGGAAAACTTGAAAATTATAACAGTCATTTCTTTTAATTAAATTTCCGATTATTTTGAAGTTATTAATTTCATTTCGAAGTTCTGACCGGTCGCGGTGGCTCAGTGGTAGAGCTTTCACCTCGTGAACGGGAGGTCGTGCGTTCGAGTCCTGTGCTCGACACCCGGCCGTGTCGAACTCAAGACGTGAAAATAGGTAGTGATTTCTCCTTCGCCAAGAGCTCGGCATTTAGAAGTGAGAATCACGGGTCTTTCGGATATGACCTTAAAAACGGAGGTCCCATGTCGCAGCAGGTGTGGCACGCAAAAGAACCCTCACTGCTAAAAGCCATGAGTGCTAAGCATAAGTCCAAATTTGCAGCCCTTCACCGGCAATGGTGACTTCTCGGTATGAGTGAAATATTCTTGAACGTCTCAATACGAGTGAAATATTGATGGGACGAAAAACAACAAATAATCAATCAATCAATTTCGAAGTTCTAAATAACATTTTCATGTCGTAGGAATTTAGCTTCAACTGTTATCATAACTTTAGGCTGTGACGTGTAGAACTGTGACATAGCTTCAACTGACGTCATAATAACGATTCGATCTTTTGTTTGTGACGTATAGAATTGTGACTTACAAAGTTCAGTCTATAACTCTAAAATTTGGGTTAGACGGATATAATTGAATTTTGCACACGGTCTCCCTATCTCTTCTATTACAATTTTTAATATTTATATCCGTGTAAACCCAAAATTTACAGTTCATATCGTATGGACTGAACTTCGTATGTCACAATTCTATACGTCACAGATAGATGATTGATTCGTTATTATGACGTCAGCTGAAGCAGTTCTACACGTCACAGACAAATGATCGAAGCGTTATTATGACGTCAGTTGAAGCTTTACGATTCTAACGAAAATTCTTACGACATGAACTTTGACATTTGTTTTGTTATTAAAAACTTCGAAATAAACTTTATGACTGCAAAATAGTCGTTGGAAATTTAATTATAAGAAATAACAGTTGTAATTTTCAAGTTTATTGCGGATTGCTACACTTCTATTAACTGTGCGCTTCTATTGCTACAGTTATTGCTACACGGAGTATATACATAATGTAGTTTGCAAATAGGCAACATCAGTTCAATCTTCCGCCAATGTAAAATAAAGACTTTCAAACATGACGAAAGTTTAATGTGGTTTTGGTTCCAAAACACAAACAATGAATATACAAAAGTAGTCTCTAACACAAGAGAGCATTTTAGGAAAACAGGGTGTTAGGTAAGTCGTACGTAAACTACGAATTACAAAAAGTCATATTGGCGCGACTTCTTTTTCCTTTGTTCTTTAAAACATAATAAATCAAGCTACATAAGATAAGGATGTAACTTTCACTACTTAATGACTTCAATCACACCGAAAGTACATTTACATGAAGTAATGTCTGC
>CAJDSM010065579.1:0-11381 GCA_903981925.1 Ostrea lurida | reverse complement strand
AATCCTTAATTTTGATATAAATTCTAATTTTGCTATTGCAATTAATTAAAGGCAGCATTACGTAAATTATATGGTCGTTATAACAATTTAGTTTACCAATATGACCTACGATTGAGTCGAATGCCGTCTGATGTGTTGCATAGCCATTGCTAAGCCGGTTTTCACACTTATTTGACTACGGATTGTTCCGTTTACCTGATCAAGACAATGGGCTCACGGCGGGTGTGACCGGTCAGCAGGGGATGCTTACTCCTCCTAGGCACCTGATCCCACCTCTGATGTGTCGATGGGTCCGTGCTTGCCCAACTCTTGTTTTTGTATTCTACTTGGGACTTACGAGATTGATAACTGTTCATTATCTTTGCCTTTACATCTGGTACATCCATTAATGATCCGGATTTCGTTGTTAATATGCAAAAAAACCATAGTTGTTACTTTATGAATGCCATGCGTATCATGATTTTTTACACAATTCAAATTCGTCAATTACGCATCTTCACGTGTTTTCTAGAATGCTTGAAGACAATTAGAGTAGGGATGATCAATATTTTCATGTGTAAACATGATATAGTATGAGGTTTAACTGAACGCCTAAGTGAACCTACTTTCCTAGCTCTTCTTTTCTCAGTTAGAGTATTGTTTACAAGCGCAGCGTGACGTTAAATGACTAACAAAATTCAAAACATATTTGAAAAAGAGAGTAAAATAAATAATACCCTTTTATTGTCACTTGACTTAGGTGAATTAACTCTAATTAGTTAATTTATAAAAAGTGTAAAACACAGCTCTAATACAAATGTAAGAGCTCTTAAATGTGCTCAAAGACAATCTGTGAAGAAGACTAGAAATAGCAATACTTTAATAACAAACATTAATTTTGTTTTAATTTAAAAACAAAGTATCCCTCCTCCCATGATTGAAACTTATGCTCTGATAATGTCTACAAACCTCCATTAAATATAGTGCCTGGTATGGAGAGAGCGAAGCTATGGTGAGGACATTGACACTAATCACACCGAGTATTTGCAATTGATAGATGAATGGAATGAAGTTACAATGTGACTTCTCGATAAACTGCGAAACTTGCGATCTCTACGAAGTTCTCGATACTCCGAAGTTGAAGTCCCGGTCCACATTTTTTTTTCTCTCTATAATAAGTAAGACAAATTTATTCTCTTCTCGACTACGTTCGATCCTCGATAAGTGAAATTTCGAGTTCCGATAAACATATTCATTGTTTGTTTACTTCTTGATCTCTCTCAAAGTGGTCGTAAGAGTATAACAAAACACATCAACAGAGTGCTCTAATTATCTTCTGCTTGTGGACTCTACCTTGACGGGACCACGAGGGTGAGTGGCGAAGGCAATTACAGAAAACGGGTATTGTGCCGCCCGCGCTGCTCGGTTGAACCTAGAGGATGTTGGTGACCAGCAGGGTAACAGATTTTGATAGTCGTTAATTGGTTCAAGTTATCACTTCTCACCTGAGCCAATGACGTTGCATATAGGTTTCGTAGAAGATATAAATTCAGACTGCGTTGTATGAATAAATTACATGGATTGGTTTTGCTAAGACCGATGACAAAGTAATAGATTTGAGGACGTGGTTTTGAGAAAACGTTTGTGAAACTCATGCTTTGTAAAATACAGAGTTTTCTCAGCACTAATAAGAGAAACAAAATAAATAATATGAACTTTTCAAATACATTATACTTTTTTTTATTTTATTTATGGCACGATAAAGTTTTTGATGTACGTGAGGAATAAGAAAAAAAACCACGTATCTAGATTTCAGTTGAATAAACATTTCCGGTTACGGTACAAATGCTTAACCGTAATTGAGTCGGACATTCAAATTTTCCGGATTAAGTCCGACTTTCAGCATCTCTCGAATTTCATCGAAGTTTTTGTCTCGTCCTCTTGAACTTTCGAGTTATCGAGAGTCAACCTGCTATTCAAGAATTGATATAAGCAATATCTGGTAGTACTTCGTTCTTGTTATGTATTCATGGTATTAGCAAGTATTTCAAGGTTATTGATATTAACCGTATAGAAGGAGAAAGTGTTCATACAAACTATTCTAACACCCCCACCCTGTTGGAATCACCATAACTTAAAGCGAAAATCATTGGATCCTCCTCTCCTGGACAATCATGCACAATCTTTAGAAATTGCAAGAAAGCACTGATAAGTAAAGTTTCCAAGTCTATCTGATAACGGTTTAAGGAGGGATTCGAGCAGCTTCGGCAAATTTGGTGTATTTCTGTACAACCTCCACCCTGTTGATCCCCATAACTTTGAAGGAAAAGTAATTGATCCTACCTGTCTCCTGACAATAGTTCACATTCTTACAAATGGCAAGAAAAGCCACGTGTACAAAGTTTACAAGTCTATCTGATAAGCTGGTTAATAAGGCAGGAGGAAGCGCTGCGCTAGATTTGTGTGACAGACAGACGGCCAGTATGGACAGACGACAGAAGGATCAAAAACAATATGTCTCCCCTGTGGCAAGAGGGGAGACATAAAATATACAAATTAAGAGCACGATGATGGATTTTTTACTAAAATCATAGCTATCAAGATCTGTTTAAACATTGATTGTTTTTTGTTCATAGAAATAAGTCAAACAAAAACGTTATATTGTACGATTACGAATCACGCACCTACGTAATGTTAGTCATTTACAATGATCAAAAAATCTATACTGCAAATCTCTTAAAAATGCTTCTTCACATGTTAAAAAAAGAATCCTTGATCATATTGAATCAATAATGTATTTCATTGTAAAGTAATTCTGGCTAGATTCATAATGGACGGTTTAATGGATGAAAACTTGACATTTTAAAGCGCCTACTTTTGATCTGTTCCTTAGTAAAATTGCAATTGATCTACTAAGCCTCGGACGGTCCACGTGGATAATGGAATCTTTGGAGATACCAAGAGGTCACAACACACATTCGTTTCGTCCTCTGTCCAAAGGTAAAATCAATCCATTAGTTCAGTCAATCATCTTCATGCGTTTTTGGGCGCCAATACTTTAGTGGAGCGAGACACTGCAGTACGCTCCAGTTCCGAAAACCAGCAATATCCAATCAGTAGAGGCTTAGCGTTATATCGACGCATTATTCACATCTCACCGAAAACCTTCTTGGAAAGGAGTATCTGAATCCTAGTGTCAGTGGCCAACTGATTAAAGACAACATTGAACATGTGTTGAGAATGCTCGGATACACCGAAGTAATATAAAGAATAAGGGCTATACATCGGCAGAACTTCGTTGCATAACTATCTATTGTAAGCCTAGTACTGTTAGTATCATGGGATGAAGAATGTTATTCATGGTATAGCTTGACTACATGGTAACTTATTATAAGAATGGTTGAATATTATAATCATTATCTCTCATGTTTGGTCATAACTTATAAATTTTAAGTCTTTGAATGATTCTCCTTGCATTGTTTGGTTTTTAAGACAAGAGCCAGCCAAGCCTTAATCGGTCACTGCTGAGTAGATCCATAGCCACACAGGGGAGCTCTCATATTTGCATTTCTTTACAGTCTCAAATATGAAACGTATTATTTTTTGTTTCCATAATGTTTCAAGCAATAATTATCATTGTTCAAAAATATCATTATGCATCTGTCAATACATATACACAAGAAAGATTTATCATTTCAGTCTCAAAAGGGTGTTGTTAAACAGGTCTCAACTGTATTTTAATGAAAACCAATCATTGGCTACTCTTAACATGAGTTTCCAATAGGGGAGCATGATTTGATATTTGAACCCAAATGTCGATCAGAGAGATATCTGCCCATGGGTAGTTCATGACAGATTTATATGGTGACTCACGTAGAAAAGATAATGCTCTAGAACCCGGAATCATATTCTGCTTACTTTTGAATGTCCAGTTGCACTTGACTTTTGTATACTGCTTTGACGACCAAATTCGATAAAAATAAATATCTTCGTCCATGAGTAGTCTATATAGTAGAATGAATATGGTGGCTGAGGCAGAAGGATAATGCTTTGAGACCCAGAAACAAATAAACGCTACTTTCGATTGTGACATTGACTTGACGTTTGACCTCAATTCAAATAGGGAATATCTTCGTTCCATGGGTGACCATATGCATTGTAATGGTGACTCTTTAGCGGTGGAAAGTGCTAGACACTTCAAAGCCTGCACCATTCTGTCTGACAGACAGATGGACAGACAACCGCCATCCCACTCACTGCTCACATGGTGTCGGGGGAGTAAATTGTTAATCAAAGGCTCCTGCACATCCAATATTGATTTAGTTTCAACGTGTGATAACAATAGCACTGGAGAAGATAGTTACATCCAATTACTTATGTACCACTAGGTTTCAGTGCCCACTACAACTCCCAGGGTAAATCACTCAAATTTACTACTTTTGATAGAGGGTCTTTAGCTGTTACATCAAGTATAGATCTATTTAAACGTTTCTCTTAGAACATGTACGTGTTGTAGAGAATATAATTTTTTGATAATTTGTCACTGTTTTGGAAGTTTGCCCCCCTGCCCCATATATGCGCCCAATAAGGGTGTGCAAGACCTCTGAACAAATTCCATATTATACTGAGCCCTTGTTCGCAAAAGACACTTCATACCAAACATTTGAAAGATAAATTTAGAATGGCTATTTATCAAGACAGTTGATGTTTTCCGACAAAGTTTTACAATGTGTAAAAAGCAAATTGAACGCAAATATTTAAATGAGATGAACGTAGTTTAGACTTTACGAACAGTTCTAGCTCATGTGTCAGGTTTTCAATTGTTAGTTACTGAATAAAGATGACGTTTTCGGAAAAGTGGAGCAAAGAGAGCAGCGATAAAATTTTGTGCTAGATATATCATTGTAAAACAACCTACAGAGCACATATATAAATATCCCAGGGGTCAAAAAGTCAGAAAAATATTGTAATGTGGACCGTTCATTAGTGTTAAGCCGATAATAAGATTTTTGGACAATTTCCGGATGCTGCATGCGTGAAGTGAAGAACATCTTTCGAGATTGCAGTGCTGTGACAGAATGAAACCTTCGTGACGAGCTTGACAGGTGATCGGCGACTCTCCAGTTCATGAATTGATTGCAGTGAAAGTTGGTGGATTTCAAAAGATATTCGGTTCACATGAAATTTATTAATCACCCACTAAGATCGTGAATATGAATTATTGTTTTTAGATGACTCAGGATAATCAGAAAATGTGCGTTGTTGAGATGAAACAGGTGACTTACTGTTGCGGAAAGTTAACTGTCTTTAAAGCGTTTGATTAGTTGGATAACGTCAAGGATTTTCATTTTAACTGCTCCGGGTATGAGTTGTGTGCTTTTTTATATTAGATAGAATTATACTAAATGTGCTTTGTGTGTAATGAAAATTTGAATAATCATTAAATATAATAACTAAAACATGAATTCTAATGAAAATGTTACTTTATATATCTTTTCAGTGTTTGTCAAGTTTTTATCAAAGTTGTCACGACTTACGACGGGCTTGCACGAGGCGTTCAAAACACCCCAGATAGTGGCTTCGAGAACAAAGAATCAAACGAGATATGGTTGAGAGGTGAAAGATTAGGATATGATAGTTATATTGTTAGAATGTTGCCGCATCGACTTGTCACGTTAAACTAATCTTAATCAAACTTAATCACTACAAATATCACTGGGTAGCCCGAGGATTCACTTTTGTGGTGCAAATATGAGAGGTCATATCTCAATGTAAAGAAGGATATGTTACAAGAGGTGTCATTTAAAAATTTTACCTCTCAAAGACCACTGGGGTCCAGAAAAGTGCGATTTATCAACGATGATAGCTTCTTGAAAGTAGTTTGATAAAAGAACCTGGGTCCACGAGGGCAATGGTGGGTCAATAGAGTATTTATGTAAATAAATTTAGATTTGAAACAATAAAGCAGCGAGTATGCACTCGGCTCAATGTCTAGATTAAAGTAATGTGATAATCTCAACAATTCCATATGAAATGACAGTTTATCGGAAGACAGAAACAAGGATTTGCTGGAGCTATGCTCACTGAAGACTTACCCCGCCTCTATGGTAATGATAATAATACTAGCTGCTACCTAGAGAATTGTTCATCTTCTAGTTGCAAAGGTGGTGATAAACGTAAGTGTTGACAATGGCGAAAGCGTCTGAATTCTAAGTAAGCGCTTATGGACTCCTAAAATGAAGTGACCTTATACCAAATATTCAAGTGGCTGTGATACAGATTTAGTGCATTGGTGTGATGAACAAGTATTTGTATTCGCAATGGAAAATATGATGAAGTACAAAATAATGATGAAGTTCGTTTAACAGGGAAATTGAAGGATGAAATGTCTGAATTTGTGTAAGGGAGGTTTGGACGACTAGATGGAGTAATATAAAAAAAAAATCAAGTGGTTGTTGATGTGCAGTTTCCAAAGAAATGCGACGATAATATATTTATATTTCACATTAAGGACTCACAAAATGCGTGAGACAAGAAGGTTGACATGCGAAGTAGGTCGGTGGAATTCGGTAAGGCCTGTGTGTCCAGGGGTCCGTTGATTGCCCAACTCTTTGTTTTGTGTATTCTATTTAGAGACTTATCAGATGATCACTGTTGTTATAATCTTTTGCCTTTACATCAGACTTGAATAGAATTATATTTGTGTTTACGTCTCCTTGAAAATGTTTTTCATGTCTTGCTTCGTACTTGGATATTTTATATGACAATTGACATTATGGCAAACTAACTACTCCACTTTATGACAAACTGGGACGATTTACAGGCTTCTCCATAGTTCAACTTCCCATTTTTTATTACATATATCCAATCATTCACCATGATGTCTGACATCACTATGAACGTCATATAATCTATCGCCGTATGTCGTGTTAGCGAAGTGCTGTGTGCAAGCGTGACGTTATTTTACACGCAGTATCGAGTTTCGAAAGTGCGGGGTTTTCAACAATAGCCACGTTTAAAAGTATATACAATTCATATACACAGATGAGACCAATTGATTGATTGCAACCTCAGATGGCCATTTCCGAACAAATTTTCTCTCAGTGATGCTCAAATCGCGAAATAGTTGGAATCCGGCACATAACATGAAGTAAAAACTGTTCTTAAAAGTGAATCAAAGGCATCAGAGCTATGCCCTGAGGGAGAATAAACTCTATATATGTAAAGGCAAAGATAACGAACAGTGATCAATCTCGTAAGTCCTAAATAGAATACAAAAACAAGAGTTGGGCAATCACGGACCCCTGGACACACAGGCTTACCGAATTCAGACCTTTCGCATGTCAACTTCTTGTTCACCATTTTGAGTCTTAATGTGAAATAAATATATTTCGTCGCACTTTTCTTTGAAACTGCACATCACAACCACTTGATATTTTTTTTTATATTACTTCATCTAGGGGTCCCAAACCCCGCTTACCAAATTCAGACATTTACTCTCAATTTCCTGTTAACCGACTCATCATTATTGACTTTCATCATATTTCCATTGTCGAATCAAATATGTTCATCCACACCATGCACTAAAATGTATCACAGCCATTATATTTGGTATAGTCACTTCATTTAGGAGTCCATACTGGCGCTTACTTTGAATTCAGAACCTTTCGCATGTCAACCTTACTGTTATACAACCTTGCAAAAGATGGACAAATTATTCTCTAGGTAGCAGCTATATTTCATCATGTACCTAGAGCGGGGTATCCTCATGAGCAGGTACTCACAGTAATCCTTGTTCTGTCTTCCGATGATAACTGTCATTTCATAGGAATAGTTATATCACAGTACTAAAGACTTTGAGCCAGGCACTACTGCTTATTGTTTCAAATCTAATTATTTTACATAAATCTTTGACCCACCATTGCCTCGGTGACCCAGGTTTTTATATCAACACTATTTCAAGAAGCTATCATGTAAATCGCAACTTTTCTGGCCCAGTGGTTTTTGAGAGGAAAATTTTTAAATGACACCTTTGTAATTATCTTCCTTTTAATTGAGATATGACCTCTCCATTTGCACAAAAGTGAATCCCGGGCACCCAGTGATGTTTTGTATTAAGTTTGATTAAATTCATTTAACAGTGACAAGTTCGATGCGGCAACATTCTAACAATATACTCATAATACTTCCTAAAATCTGTTTGATTCACCATCTTCTCAAGCCACTTCTGTTGTTGTTTGGATACGTCCACATACGAGGGTTGTCCGTAACGTTCGTGAACAACTTTGATAAAAACTGACAAACATTGATAAAATATATGAAAGTAACATTTTCATTAAATTCATGTTTTATTTTATTAATATATTCAAATTTTCATTACACACAAAGCACATTTAGTTATAATTCTATCTAATATAAAAAAGACACAAACTCATACCCGGAGCAGTAAAATGAAAATCCTTGACGTTATCCAACGTCAAACGCTAAAGACAGTTAACTTTTCGCAACGTAGTCACCGTTATACTCAACACGCACATTTCGCCTTATACCAGTCATCAAAACATAATTCATATATAGATCATGGGATAAAATTTCATGTACCGAAATCTTTGAAATTCCACATTTTCCTGCAATTTCACGAACTGTTAGTCGCCGATCACTGTCAAGCTCGTCACGAAGTTCATTCTGCACAGCACTGCAATCTCGGAAAGATGGTCTTCCTTCACGCATGCCATCCCGGAAATTGTCCAAAAATCTTCTATATCGCTTAAACACTAATGAACGGTCCACATTACAATATTTTCCTGACTTTTTACGGTATTTATATGTCTCTGTAGGTGTTTTCATGATATCTACACAAAATTTTATCGCTGCTCTTTGCTCCACCTTTTCCGAAAACGTCATTTTTTTTCGAACAATGACGAAACTGTCTAAATAGATCTAAACCTCGATTTCTCTGCAATGTTGATACTTTGAACGTTCAAATTTTGCAGTTTTTACATTGAAACACTTGGAAACATCAACTTCTTGATAAATGCCATTCTAATTCTTTTCAAATTTGGTATGAAGTGTCTTTTGGACAAGGGGCTCATATAATTTGTAATTTTCAGGTGTCTTGCACCCCTTGGGCCTTAGGGGCAGGGGAAAACTTCCAAAAAGTGACAAATTTTCAAAAATATTAACAACCGTACCATGTCTAAGAAAACTAATTATATACTGATGTAAGCAAGACGGTGTAAATTTGGTGATCCCTGGGGTAGGGGCCAAACCTGGTACATAGTATTATATGTAAATATCTTCTCTAGTGCTATTGTTATCAAGTTGAAACTAAATCAATATTTGGAATGTNTCTGTAGACAGAATGGTTCCCAGGCTTTGAAGTGTTCTAGCCTTTCCACCTAAAGTCACCATATCATGCATATGGTCTACCCATGGGACGAAGATATTCCCTATTGAATTTGGGTCAAACGTCAAGCACATTCGACATCGAAGTAGCGTTATTGTTTCTGGGCTCAAGCATTATCCATTCTGCCTNTGGGACGAAGATATTCCCTATTGAATTTGGGTCAAACGTCAAGCACATTCNTCACCATATCATATATATAGACTACTCATGGAACGAAGATATTTTTTTTATCGAATTTGGGGTCAAAAGTTCAAAAGTCAAGTGCACTGGACATCAAAGTAGCAATATGATTTCCGGGTTCTAGAGCATTATCTTTTCTACGTAGAGTCACCATATAATACGTATGAACTACCCATGGGTCAAAGATATTCTCTATCGAATTTGGGGTCAAATATCAAGCTCATTGGACATTAAAGTAGCAATATGGTTTTCATTTAAAATACTTGAACGGTTAACAACACCCTTTGTGAGACTGAAATGATAATCTTCTTGTGTATATGATTAGGAATCATATGCATATTTTGAAAGATGATAATATGTTAACATATGAACAAAATACTTCATATTGAGACGTAAAAATGCAAATATGAGACTCCCTGTGTGGGCTATGATACTCAGGTGACCGTTAAGGCTTCTGGGCCTCTTGTTAAAACAAACAATGCAAAAGGAAAATCATCAAAGACTTAAAATTTTGATAGGTTAAGACCAAACATGAGATATATTAATAATAATTCACCATTCTTATAATAGTACATGTAGTCAGTATACCAATAACATTTCTTCACCATGTAACTAACAGTACAGGCTTACAATAGATAGTATCAACGAGTTCTGGAGTATGCCTTATATTATGAAATTCGGTGATCCGACATTCTAATAATGTTCAATGTTGTCTTAACAGTGTTGGCCACTGACGAGGAATCAGAACTCCTTCCAGAATGGTTTTCGTATTTAGAATATGCGCTGATATCGCTAGCCTCACTGATTGGTTTGCTGGTTTTCGGCTGCGTATGCCTGAAGTGTTGTCACATATTTGGCGCCAAAAACGCTGAAGATGATGATGACAATGGAGATGATACCTTGCGAAGGAACAGAAGGAATTGTGTTGTGCCTCTGGATCGTCAAGATTCCATTTATCCACGGGACCGTCCGAGGCTTAAGTAGATCAATGCAATTTTACCTAGAACAGAATCAAAAGTAGGCGCTTAAAATGTAGTTTTCATCCATTTAAACCGTCCATTATGAATTGCCAGAATTTACTTCAATGAAAACATTGTTATTCATATGATCAAGGATTCTTTTTTTTAACATGTGAAGAGCATTTTTAAGGACTGCATATGATTTTTTGATCATTGTAAAATGAAACATTTAAGTAGTGGTGATTTGTAATCTACATATAACGTTTGTTTGCTTATTTCTATGAAACAAAAACATCAATGTTTAAACAGATCTCTGCATAGCTAGTGATTCTTTGAAAATCCATCACGTGCTTTAATTTGTATATTTATGTCTCCCCTCTTCCAGGGGGAGACATATTGTTTTTGTACTTTCTGTCCGTCTGTCCATCTGGCCGTCTGTCTGTCACAAAATCTCGCGAGCGCTTCTCCTCCTAAACCGCTTATCAGATAGACTTGAAACTTTGTACAGTGCATTCTGGCCATTTTGTAATGTGTATATTGTCAGGACAAGGAGGATCCATTATTTTCCTTCAAGTTATGAGTGGATCCAACAGGGGTGGAGGGTGTAAAATACACAAAATCTGCGAGCGCTTCTCCTCCTAAACCGTTATCAGATAGACTTGAAACTTTGTCACAGTGCTTTCTTGCATTCTAGATTGTGCATATTGTCAGGAGAGGAGGATCCAATATTTTCCTTTAAGTTATGGTGATCCAACAGGGTGGAGGGTGTAAAATCTTGTGGAACACTTCTCCTTCTATACGGTATATCATATAACCTTGAAACTTTGCTTAATACCATGAAGTACATTAACAAGAGG